>JAINUG010000272.1:495000-600000 GCA_029706075.1 Aldrovandia affinis | reverse complement strand
ACACGTGGGCTGTCCTGGCTGGCGGTTCGAAGAGGTTGCGGTTCATTTTGAAATCCAACAACCGCAAAAGTCTCTGAAAAGAAACGGAACAAAGGCGGTAATCCCTGTCCCTGTCCCCCTGTGCACCTAGGACATCCTGGAGGAAGTGCGCAAGGAGCTGCAGAAAGTCAAAGAGGAAATAATTGGAGGTGAGACCCCATGTGCTCTATCCCAGCCCGCCCCCCCCCCCACACAAATCCTCCATCACAATCAGTACCCTCCTCTCCAAATCCACGGGAGGAGCTGTCAAAGGGCCGTTTTACATCGCACTGGAAAAAAACAAGAACTAGACCTAACAGGAACTAGCGTTAGTTCTGGTTCTTGTTTCCACCGACCTCAGGGGCAACATTTACGCTATTGCGCTATTTCAGAGCAAACATCAGCAACGCAAAGGACATTTTTTTCGCTTCATTTTGGTTAAGCTGCCATATGAAAAAACATGTAGATGTATTGTGTTGATGAGAATGTGTAGATCTACTGTGCTGATGTACAGAATCTGCTATTTGGTTAATGCTGCTTTTTTCTATTGTTTGTTATATGTTTAATTACTGTGAAACAGCTACCGAGAGTCCAAGACAAGTTTTTCCACAGGGACAAATAAAGTATATGTTTTTTTGTGCAATGGAAAAGGCCCAAAGATAAGAAGGGTTCTCTTCCTATAGTCCCCAGTGAAAGCTGCTGCCTCACTGTCAATAAACACACACATCATGAGCCACTGCTCCCTCTCTTTCAGTTTAGAGTCAAGAAGACTGGATTATTTATTTACTGTAGCGAGCCACTTACATATACATTTACATTTACATGACATTTTAGGCATTTAACAGACGCTCTTATCCAGAGCGACTTACACAGTTTACATTTCTTTACATACAATCCATTTATACAGCTGGATATTTTGCTGAAGCAATTCAGGTTAAGTACCTTGCTCAAGGGTACAACAGCAGTGCCCCACCTGGGAATTGAACCTGCAGCCTCTGAGTTACATTTACATTTACATTTACATTGTAAGCATTTAGCAGACGCTCTTATCCGGAGCGACTTACAAGATGTGCATTAATACATGGTAGGAACAATCGTAGTTCGCGCAAGAGATCAGTGCAGTAAGCCACTTCGTTTATTAAAGCGGTCACGATACAGATGCTTCTGTTGATCGAATTATTGTAAATTGCTCTTCTTCTGTCTGTCTCCCTGGCAGCGTTCATCCAGGAGCTGCAGAAGAGGGGCACATAGTCCCGCGTGACGGAGAGGCCCGTACCACTGCAGAGGGAGGGGACAGACAGACGGAGAAGGGGAGGGGCTCATTAGCCATTAGCCTCCCTCCCCACACTGCAGCAGCCAGGGATCTGACCCTGTCTCTAGACTTTCTTTCGCTCTCCAGCACGCATTCACACACGTACGAACGCTCCTATGCACACACACACACACACACACTCACACTCACACTCACACTCACACTCACACTCACACTCACACACACACTCACACTCACACTCACACACACACACACGTGCACTCACACTCACACACACACACACACACACACACACACACACACACACACACACACACATTAAACCCAGGTAACTCTGCTGAGAGCATGCCCCTCGCTCCCCTTCCCTCGCACGCCCACACTTCTTCATATCTACCCCTGCGTCCCAAACGAACCCCTCTGTTAGCCCCCCCACTCCCACCCCCACCCCCACCCCCGCCCCGCCCCTGCCACAGCCTTATCTGTAAGAGGATTACAAAATTCAGGGATTATCATAGATCACGACCGTACGAATGCACAAGTCACTGTGTGTGGCTTTATATTTTCCTCTCTTCCCCACCTGTCTGGTAGAATTGCGGCCGCACTCTCCAGAAAAGCCGGGGTGAACGGGTGGGCCGGGAGTTTTGAGAACTGTGCGCGAGACCTGTCCGTAGTAGCAGCCCGTACGCAGCGATCGGAGGTGGCACACGGCACTTTGTGGCCCAGCGGCCATTTTCCCTGACGACGGTGTCCGTGGCCCAAAACGGACAGAGCTTTAACCCCGGCCCAAGGTTGGATGGCCAATAATCTCGGATCTTCACTCATCGCGAAACGGTTTCTTTTTTTTTACCTCAGGGATGAGCAGAATCGGTGCGCAGGGGAAGGGGGGAAGCCTCAAGATACAGCTACGAGACCCCCCTCCCAGCCCAGGCCTAAGGACAGCCCTCGTTTCCTAACAGGAGTCCCCTCAGTGGCCTGCTTAGGGACACCGCCTCTTCTCGCTGTAGCCGTAAAATAAGACAATAAAGACGAGGGGGACCACAACCGGCACACGAAGGAGAAGAAAAGGAATCGGAAAGAACCTGAACGTTCAAGAACAAATTAATCCTTTCCGCTAGGGAAGGAGGGAGGGGTGGGTTGGGAGGGGGGGAGGGGCTGCTGGTGTGACCGCTAAGCGCAGGTGATTTCTGTACAATCTGTGCGTAATTTCTGTGTGTGTGTCTTATCTGTATGGCTGTGGATCAGCTTACTATGACCCCCCTGCTTCTCATTTTGTTTTACTGAGACTTCTGTCTTTACTGAGACTTCTGTGCTTTTTCTTCAGTTCAATCTTCCGTTTGAGGCCCGTTTTATACATGTACATTAAAATATGGAAAATAAAAAACACTTGGGCATGGCCTGCTATAAGTATATATATACATATATATGTGTATATATATGTGTTTTTTAGGGAAATTAAAACAAAAATGAGATTCTGTTTCTATTTTGATTGGTATATTTTGATCTAATTTTCTTCTTATTTTTTTGTCATTAGTGTAGCCTTTTTACGCTGAAAATTTGTCTAAAGAGAACGGCGAAAAAAAGAATAATGCTGGATTAGAACTGCTTTCGTAGTCAAACAAATACAGCTGCTTCTTGTACCACAATGGAGTCTGTCTTTTCTTGGGATTATCACCTGGCACCACATATCCCTTATCCAGGGCAGTCAGTACAAATTGAAGATGCCCAGACACATGGGTTTGAGAGCAGCATATGGACAAAGGTGAATTCTTTAATATGAATAATGAACAGTTTTAAGATCTATTACATTACAGGCATTTAGCAGACGCTCTTATCCAGAGTGACTTACAGTTTACATTTCTTTGCACACAATCCATACAGCTGGATATTAACTGAAGCAATTAAGGTTAAGTACCTTGCTCAAGGGTACAATGGCAGCGTAACCTCCTGAGTTACAAGCCAAGTTCCCTCACCATTATACCACACTGCCTGCCTTAAAGGTATCCAATATTAATTATTAGGTTCCCATCAATATAAAACTGAGGTTTTCAGCCATTTTTCTTCATCGTGGTCTTACTGAACGACGACCACCGGTCAATAAAGTACAGGGAGCATGACAAATGTAATGGTTCATCGTTCACCGTGACCATCGCCACTTTGTGATACATCCTGGTATGTGTAAAATGTTTGTTGGACCCCTGTTCCAGACCCACGTCATTGGTATGTGATGTGGCACCTTTCTTAGTTTAAAACCCGCAACGATTTAACTTATTTTGAAACCAAGCAGACACGCAATGACGTAAATGGCGTTGATAACGTGCGATGTCGTTACATTTACGGGTGTAACGGCCTTCCAATTGTTGGCACGCGCTTTTCAGCACAAAATTGTAAAGAGGGAAAGAAAGCACGGCTTCCACAATCTCATCAGCTGACAACCACTAGCGTCAAAATGACAGTATTAAATACAGGTCTAAAAAGGTATATGGTATCATCTAATAACGACGAAGAAACAAGTGACTGTTTATTGGTGATTTGGAGGTTTTAACAAAAACTACCAATTGATTTTAAACCACTAAAAAACAACACAAGGGCTTGACACTCAGGTGTACGCAACGCATTTTGACCTCCGTCTTATTTCAGGCAGTATTGAGGGACTGTGAGAGACCGTATTTTTAGAAGCCATACCCCATGCAGTAGGCTAACCATAATTGACCCTCCCTCCCCACTCCGCAGGATCAGCAATGTCCACTTAATGTTGCCAGGACCCTCCTGGAGCAGTCGAATATATTTCTGAAAAAATGCCCCAACGACATCCCCTGTCTGATCGTGGTCGTAGTTTGTCAATCTGTAAGAATGTTGCACTGTTGCGTTCAAGCAAAAACAAAACCCCAAAAACTCAATCATTCTCTGGATATGCTTAGAGAGGTATTGTAGCCTATATGATTGGGATTTATTTATAGTAAATTATTTTTAATACGGGGACATTTTTGAAATGGATAATGATCGAACACAATTCGTAATCTAATGCAACCATTGCCATCCTAAACTGTGAGGTTTTGTTGTCAACATCTACGGATGCATCCTCAGACATAGCGTGTAAAGAAAGCTACATTTATTTGATTGTTTTATCGTTGCGCTACGTCTCCTGGGATGGCACGAACACATCACCTCGTAAGTTACAACATTTCGCAACAGGAACAGTTACACATTAAGTAACCGTAGTGGCGTGCTGTGACTTTAATATGCCTGTAGATAGCCTATGCCGTACAAAACATGTTATTAAAGCCAACGAATGACATTATCTTAAAGCGTGTTGTTGAAAGGTAGGACCAAATATCAGGGCTGTAGGATTGAACTGCTCTCCATGTATGATATAGGAACTAAAATATATTATTTAAAAAGTTGTATCTGTTGAAGCTCAATACAGAAGCTTGAGCTAAGGTAGACGTAATTTACTTTTTAAAATTTTGCTTTATTGATTTATTCAGACATATTACATCAGGTACAGTACAAAATCATTTTTCACAACATACATACATATATATAGCCTATATACATACATATTTTGATGAACGCATAGCACCAACATTTACATCATTCATTTTCTCAAATAAATCGAAATATCCTTCAAAAATTCAGTAGCGTCTATGGTGAATTTTCTTTTCCGATTTAAGACGTGATTTACCCTTGCCACCCCCATTCGTATCAGTTTAAAAACTACAAGACCCAGGTGTGTGTGCGCGCTTACTGTACGTCATTTCCGTCCGGGGCTCATGCGGAGTTCCTGCCTGAATGTTAGGCATTGAAACTGGGCCTGCTGGTGATGACTGCATTGGCGACACGGGACAGGGGAGTGAAGGGAAAGATCAAGCGAAAGGGGAGAAAGGAAAAACAACAACAATAGTAATAACATCGATACAGGAAGGAAAAAAAGTGCACATCCTTGTCGGACAGGTTATTCGGGAGTCGGCAGAACAACATCTAAAAACGGAGGCAGTAGCAGAAATATACATTTGAGTGGCTAACAACCACTATATGCAAACACACCGCAGTGGACAGAAAAGCAGGCACAGTGGGCACTCGCTTGTCTTGTTGTCTTTTTTTGTGTGGAGGGGGGGCTGTTCGATAACTGCAGGGGTTTCAGCACACCAGCTTTGGATCACAAAATAACGGCAAACCTCTTCGTTGTTGAAAGTGTATGTGGCTCAGATCGCAGCGGCTTCGCCAGGGGTCCCTACGTTAAGGTAAGGGGGGTTTGAGAGCTGTGGCCGCAGATAGATCGGTAGCTAGCCAACGCTAGCGAAACTAGCACGCTAAGCTAACGTCGGATCACTGCGAGGAGAGTGGCTGTGGTTCCTTGGTGCTGCTTTCTTGTTTAATGTACTGTCGTGTGTGTATTTTACATTTATCCCGAGTTTTAGATGGCTAGGACATTAGATGACAAACGAATGGATTCAGATTTGTGACGAGAGAGACTAACCATTAGCGTTAGCTAGTGAGTGTTGACGCTAACGTTGCGCTAGCTAGCTAGCTGACTGGTGTTGGTAACGATGTTATTGGTATTAAAAAAAGGGGGTGAGGAGGAGGTTGAGCGAGCTAGCAAGCTACTTTTGTGCAGACGTTAGAAAGCTAACGTTAGCTAGTTTAGTGCTACGGCGTGAATATATTCAAGATTAGTTAGTTTTGCACCCCAACCCCCCGCTGTCCCGGATTCTCTCTCAAATAACAACAATAACCTTTGGCATAGGTACAATTATCGACCCGGATCACTGTTCTCTGTGCGAGTGCGCAGTCCGCTCACTAGTCAACGTTAGCTAGCTGGCTAAGTTGGCTGCATAGCTTCCCCGAAAGTAGAATAAAGACGAGGCTAGCTAGGACAATTGTCAGCTTGATGGCTAACGTGCTATACTTGCAAGCTAAAGTTGTGCATTGGCGTGTGCATGTTAACCGGGGAAGGTGTTTTAAACCAAGTCAACGTATCTAATTGATGTAAAACGTCGGATGTTTTGCTATGTAGTTAGTTCAGCTAACGTCAGCGTTACCCACTTACCTAGCTACGTCGCAAACATCTATTCAGCTCTTGGGTTGAAGTAAGCACGTGTTTTAGCCAAAGATCATGACAAAGTTAGCTAGCTAATAATACAAACTTGATTGCTGGCTACCACTTGGCTAGCTGCTAAACTGTCACCGACAACCGGCCTTCGTTTGACCAACTTCGGTATCGCAGTGAGATGTGAACGTTAGCACTGGCTAACGGTCGCAAGCTTTCTTTGATTGGAAAAAACCTTCTTACCACATTTGTAACGCATGTACCAAGTCCAATTACAGTTACGCTCCGTATGATCAGTGCCTCTAATGAATAATAAATTTAAAAAAGCTAGCGAAAGGCAGCCAGCGTGGAATAATATTGATTATGTGATAATCAATCAGTGATTAAACATTTGCGTATCGGACCCGAAGAGGTCAGATGGTTACGGATAGTTAACTTACTTCATTATGTACCGGTAGCTACTTGTAATTACTTGAAATGAAAGTAATTTTAAACAAAGAGCTGTTTTGCATGACTTATTCAGTGTATTCATTTATTAGAAATTGTAAGTATCCAACCACAAAATATCTTATGTATGTATATATGTATATATTCTCTGTGTATTTTATTTATGGATATCATACATTCAAAAGTAAAGGAGAAAAACGTTTCCATACATGCTTAACTGAAAGTAAAAGCATTTTCCGTTTGTCATCCAAATGAAGTAAATGTAAGTAATGGCTGACCAACACGCAGAGGTGCATAAAACACACGAAACGAGAAAATACTTTTAGGTATTATGGGTGTCCTGCGTAAGTGTTCAGCCGAGGACAGTGGCAGGTCCCCGCTGGTATAGCAGTCCTTGCATGACGATTGTCAACAGTCTTAACTAAATTGAGTTTATGGTTACCCTAGGTTACCCCGCCCCGCGTTCTGTGTACATCGTTGATTCAGTGACCTCGCAGATTACCACGCTATGCAGTTGCTGTCGAATCGAAGAAACCCGTTACAAGAAACGCTGCCAATGCCTTGATCGTGCAACACCTAAAAGATAGCGCTTCTGCAAATATACTCAACGTCCATTTAAACGGCTTTGGAATACGTGACGGAACGATAGACCGATTCAGCGGCTCAGCCTGGAGACACAGTTCAGCTTTATCGCTGGACATTAAGCGGTTTCACTGATAAACCCTGTAAGTATGCCAGGAATTGACAATCCCACACAGACATTTAGACATTAAAAGTTGATTAAAGCGATGTGACCAGGTGAAGGTAGAGTAAAAAACCCCAAAACGGAACAGACTTGGAAAATAGACGTCTAAACAACACATTGCCGGACTTTGTACACCTTGTCCTTCTTCACAGACGCGTGAGACGGAGTAGAAGGTCAGTTTGTATGACTGCCTAAGGTGTGTACCTTTATATGTGAACGTGTGTCAGAGAGAGAGAGAGAGAGAGGAGGGAGAGTGCGAGCGAGTGTTTGTAGTTGTGTAACCGACAGGCGGATCACAAGGTGAGGATTTAGCCTCTAATCCAGTGCAGTGCCCACAGAGATAGGGAGGGCGTAGACAGGACCTGGCAGGGCACACCAAAAAGAACTGACCACAGGAGTAGAGATTGTGTTCTTAAAACTGGGATAGCCAGTGGGACCCAAACTAGGGATTTCACACGGAAATGGGGAATGGCCAAAGAATGTGGGACAGGGAAGAGTGCAGCGACGCCAGGCACGGGAGAGAGGGCTTTGTGTTGTGAGGTTCATATACCAACTGTGGCTGGCTGGATTGGCCTCTCCACTCCAGCGCGATTCATCTCCAGCAGGAAAAGGGAGAATCAAAGCAGTGAGTGGCTGCCTTGTGAAGTCCTCCTTGCTCAATAATTCAACATGAGTTTCCTACTTTTTATTTATTTTTCTTTCCTTCTTATAATGGTCTCAGGTATTTGCACACAAAAAAAGCCATCTTTCTGGTCCACTTAAAAAGAAAATATGTATGTATATGCGTATGAATAATGATGGAAGCATTCTTGAAGTGGAAGTGGTTCTGTGTGGCTCAGGAGGTAGAGCATGGCATTGGCAATGCTTAGGTTGTGGGTTCAATTCCCATTGGGATCCCATATACTGAAAAAAATGTATGCATTCACTACTGTAAGTCGCTTTGGATAAAAGCGTCTACTAAATGGCATATATTATATTACATTCAATTAAATTGAATGATTCACACCCTGCTTCTGCTCAGGCCTCTCGATAAACAGCTCCAAACACCAGTAATGTGCAACAACGGCAATTGGAGCAGTGGCAATTACGATACCGTCATTGATTTTGGCTGATGTTTTAAGTCAACGCAAGTCAAGTCAGCGTATTTCTGTGTCGATTTGTACAGTGGCCAGTTGAGATCAGCTGCCCTTTTTACTGGGCTTGAACTGGCAACCCTGTCAGGAGCTCAAGCACCCAGGAGCTCAAGCAAGCGCAACTTCAGGGAGAACCCAAAACACCACAGAAAGAGAGTCCCTGACCTCCAACCCCCCCCAAACTTCTGCGCCTCCTTTCTGATACAGATGGATGGAGTTGGTTGTCGTTCCCAAGCACTCCGGCTCTGCCGTTTCAGGCCTGCTGATTGGTCGGTTTGCGGTTGATGAATTGGTGGGGGAAAAGTCACGGTCACCTCGCTTCTGTTTCGGTTGTTTGGCTGTGCTTCAGGGCACGCTTTTCAAAATGAGTGTCGAGTCTTGCTCTCATCACTGTGGTGTAGGGGCAGCATACAGTATTCTGTAACATCTCTCTTTCTCTCTCTCCCCTCTCTCTCTCTTTGTCTCAGGTGTTGTCAGACATTGTCAACAGTGACTGCCACCTGACCCTCCCCCCCCTCTCCCCTCCCCCTCCCTTCACAGTAGCACCGCCTCCCGTAACCCCCCGGCCCCCACCCCTGCCCTCCCTCCACAAACCCCGACTTCCCTCCCCAGCCCAGCATGAGCGAGGTGAGCGTCGTCAGAGAGGGATGGCTCCACAAGAGAGGTGAGGATGTGCCAACGTCTCTCTGTGCCCAGGTCTCTGTCTCTGTGTCTATGTCTGACTCTGTCTCTGTGTCTGACTCTGTGCCCATGTCTCTGTGTCTGACTCTGTGCCCATGTCTCTGTGTCTGTCTCTGTGCCCATGTCTCTGTCTGTCTCTGTGCCCATGTCTCTGTGTCTGACTCTGTGCCCATGTCTCTGTGTCTGTCTCTGTGTCCATGTCTCTGTCTGTCTCTGTGCCCATGTCTCTGTGCCTGACTCTGTGCCCATGTCTCTGTGCCCATGTCTCTGTGCCTGACTCTGTGCCCATGTCTCTGTGTCCATGTCTCTGTGCCCATGTCTGTGTGCCCAGGTCTCTGTGTCTGTCTCTGTACCCATGTCTCTGTGCCCATGTCTCTGTGCCCATGTCTCTGTACCCATGTCTATGTGTCTGACTCTGTACCCATGTCTATGTGCCCAGGTCTCTGTGCCTGACTCTTACATTTTACATTATTTAGGCATTTAGCGGATGCTCTTATCCAGAGTGACTTACACAGTTTACATTTCTTTACATACAATCCATTTATACAGCTGGATGTTTTACTGAAGCAATTCGGGTTAAGTACCTTTAGCTCAAGGGTACAACGGCAGTGTCCCCACCTGGGAATTGAACCTGCAACCTTACAAGCCCAGTTCCTTAACCGTTATGCTAACATTGCCGCCCTGATTGACTCTTCCTTCCGTCTCTCTGGGTTAATCATGGTCTATATAGTCTGCTGGGATGGGGAAATCGGATTTGCTCAACTACTGGGGCGAAACAAGTCCAATTGTGTCTTAACTGATAATACAGCTAAATTGCACCTAAAATACTGGACCGTGCTTGTTGTGGCCCTAAATTGGGGTTGTGTGGTCACAACTCAACCCTGGTCTTTGTACCCCTTGGTAGGCACTATTTAAATCACACAAGTCCTCTTCTCATGTGGTTCTGTGTGGCTCAGTAGGCAATGTTTAGGTTGTGGGTTCGATTCCCATCCACATACACTGAAAAATGTATGCATTCACTACTGTCAGTTGCTTTGGATAAAAGCGTCTGCTAAATGGCATATATTCTATTATATTGGTTCTACAGGGCTGTGTCGAAACTAATGATGGTTTTGATACCTTTTTTTTTAAAAACGGCAAAGCCATTAACACACACCATTAGTGGCATCAGTTTTGGATCAACGGTAAAAGATGCGGATTCCTAGAAGTGGAGCAGGGAGGTTTACGTTTGTCCGGCCAGCTGCACAGTGCATTTATTTGACCGTTTGAAGGGGCTTCTAACATTACATTACATTACATTTTAGGCATTTAGCAGATGCTCTTATCCAGAGTGACTTACACAGTTTACATTTCTTTACATACAATCCATTTATACAGCTGGATATTTTACTGAAGCAATTCAGGTTAAGTACCTTGCTCAAGGGTACAACGGCAGTGTCCCCACCTGGGAATTGAACCTGCAACCTTACAAGCCCAGTTCCTTAACCATTATGCTAACATTGCCGCCCTGATTGACTCTTCCTTCCGTCTCTCTGGGTTAATCATGGTCTATATAGTCTGCTGGGATGGGGAAATCGGATTTGCTCAACTACTGGGGCGAAACAAGTCCAATTGTGTCTTAACTGATAATACAGCTAAATTGCACCTAAAATACTGGACCGTGCTTGTTGTGGCCCTAAATTGGGGTTGTGTGGGCACAACTCAACCCTGGTCTTTGTACCCCTTGGTAGGCACTATTTAAACCAGAACAGTCCTCTTCTCATGTGGTTCTGTGTGGCTCAGTAGGCAATGTTTAGGTTGTGGGTTCGATTCCCATCCACATACACTGAAAAATGTATGCATTCACTACTGTCAGTTGCTTTGGATAAAAGCGTCTGCTAAATGGCATATATTCTATTATATTGGTTCTACAGGGCTGTGTCGAAACTAATGATGGTTTTGATACCTTTTTTAAAAATACGGCAATGCCAAAGCCATTAACACACACACACGTAAACGGGAGTCGCTTGGCATCAGTTTTGGATCAACGGTAAAAGATGCGGATTCCTAGAAGTGGAGCAGGGAGGTTTACGTTTGTTCGGCCAGCTGCACAGTGCATTTATTTGACCGTTGAAGGGGCTTCTAACATTACATTACATTACATTTTAGGCATTTAGCAGACGCTCTTATCCAGAGCCACTTACACAGTTTACATTTCTTTACATACAATCCATTTATACAGCTGGATATTAACTGAAGCAATTCAGGTTAAGTACCTTGCTCAAGGGTACAACAGCAGTGTCCCACCTGGGGATTGAACCTGCAACCTTAACGTTACAAGCCCAGCTCCCCAACCAGTACACCACACTGCCTGCCACTAACGTCAGCGTTGCTCTCCAGGTGAATACATCAAGACCTGGAGGCCTCGGTACTTCATCCTGAAGAGCGACGGATCCTTCATCGGCTACAAAGAGAAGCCGGAGACGTCTGACCACAGCCTGCCCCCCCTCAACAACTTCTCCGTGGTCAGTCAGTCAGTCAGTCTCTGTCTGTCTGTCTGCGGGTGGGCTCATGCTTAACCCCTGATTGAGTGGGTCCTCCCGGGTGGTGTAGCGGTAAGAACGCCCGACGCTGCCCACTGTGACCGGGGGTTCAATTCCACCGGTCGTGCCAGTTCGGCTCTGGCAGGGAGTGCCACTAGGGGGGGGCGGCAATTGGCTTTCCACCCCAGGGAGGGGGAGGGAAGCCGATATGAGCTTGCTGCGTATATGAGAGGTCCTGTGTGTTGCGGTGACCGTGGCAGGTGCTGGCTCGGAGGAGGTGGTACAGCGCCCACTACCGGTCTCAGGACTACAGCAGCGACCTCTCATACGAGGGTGGGGATAATTGACAACTAAAAATGGGGAGATAAAATGGGGAATAAACGGAAAGAAAAATAAACCTAATTGAGTGGAGGAATGAGTAGCAGTAGGTTGCTGTGGTGCTTGTTGAGGGCGATGGCGCCAAACGCGTGTTTAACGCCCGGCCTCTCTCTCTACGGCTCTGGTCCGCGCTTCAGAGTGCCAGCTGATGAAGACAGAGCGACCCCGGCCGAACACCTTCGTCATCCGCTGCCTGCAGTGGACCACCGTCATCGAGCGCACCTTCCACGTGGAGAGCAATGACGAGAGGTGAGGTGGGGGAGAGATGGAGGAGAGGTGGAGGTGAGGTGGAGGAGAGGTGGAGGAGAGGTGGAGGTGAGGTGGAGGTGAGGTGGAGGTGAGGTGGAGGTGAGGTGGAGGAGAGGGGAGAGAGGGGAGAGGGGGGAGAGAGAGGAGAGAGAGGGTGGGGGGGCAGGGGGAGAGAGAGGGCAGGGGAGAGGGGGAGAGAGGGGGAGAGGGGGGGAGAGAGGGGGAGAGAGGGGCAGGGGAGAGGGGGAGGGGGGAGAGGGGGCAGGGAGAGGGGGGAGAGGGGGAGAGAGAGGGCAGGGAGAGAGGGGAGAGAGAGGGCAGGGAGAGAGGAGAGAGAGGGGGGGAGAGGGGGCAGAGAGAGGGAGTCTGAGTCTGACTAGTGATCTAGATCTGAGTCTGACTAGTGATCTAGACTCACTCCCACTCAAGGCTGTAATCGGCCCGATTAGCACAGAGAGACTCATACCCGCCGTCCCAGTCACAACCGCTTGCCGGCAGCTCTCCTCTCCGGTTGCAGCATCGGTGCCTCCCGTGTCTTGGGTCCCGGCGGTTTGGGGGTGGTGTTTGTGCCGTGCCGATGACCCGTCCCGGGTCTCCTGCATCGTCGTCTTGTTCCAGAGCGTGTTTCACACTCTTTCCTCCATGTCGGCCTCTCGCTCGCAGGGAGGAGTGGATGCGGGCGATCCAGGCGGTGGCCAACGGCCTGAAGACCCGGGAGGAGGATGAGCCCATGGACATCAAGTTCGGCTCCCCCAGCGACTGCAGCGGCATGGAGGAGATGGAGGTGGCCATGTCCAAGTCCCGCGCCAAAGTGGTCAGTGTCCTCCTCAGTGTCCTCCATGTCTCTCTATTGCAGGGTCCCCAACCCTGGTCAGTAGGCAATGCTTAGGTCTGCTGGTTTTTGTTTTCCACCTTAAAATCAAAAGCCAGTTCAGACCCAGGAAGCCAGGTGAAAGTGAGTTAACTGTGTGATCAACCTCTTATATTGATTCTACAGGGCTGTGTGACAAGCCATTAACACAGCAGACCCTGTAGCCCTCCAGGACCAGGGTTGGCCACCCCTGCTCTAGCAGGGCTTTACTCTGGTACTCCCTTTCTTATCTGGCTCTTCTGGTACTTCCATTCCATTACATCTTCTGGTACTTCCTTTCTTATCCATTGGCTCTTCTGTTTACATTTCTTTACTTCCATTTATACAGCTGAATATTAACTGGCTCCTCTTAAGTACTTTGCTTTTTCTTTCTATTGGCTCTTTAAATGCTTCCCGTTCTTGTTTGGCTCCAGGTTATTTTTTGCTTTTGTGCTTACTGTGTTAGGAGCTAAACATGCCCCCCTTAGCTCCAAGCCTTTTTCAGCGGTAACGGTAACTATAACCGGGTCTAGCGCTAGTTCCTGTTAGCTCCTGTTTGGGCCAGGTCTTGTATTTTGTTGTGCAATGGAAAAGGGCCTTTTGATGCATCCTCTGGTCCCTAAGACATCGAGAGGTCTTTCCTTGCACTCAAAAGTCCAAACGCTAGCCTGCTTCCAGCGCAGGATGAAAGAGTTCCAGTTCAGGCGCCTTCCCCAAGGTGAAGGTCACAAAACCCGACGTTCTTGCAATCCACAGGTCCTTGGTTTTCATCACTGTGAATTGCTAACATACTAGTAAGTCGCTTGGATAACAGTGACTGCCAAATGACTAAATTTGAATGTGAAATATCAATGTGCGCATGTTCCTCCTTCTCCAGACGATGAGTGACTTTGACTACCTGAAGCTCCTGGGGAAGGGCACCTTTGGCAAGGTGATCCTGGTCAGGGAGAAGGCCACGGGCATGTATTACGCCATGAAGATCCTGCGCAAGGAAGTCATCATCGCAAAGGTGCGAAGGGCTTGGGGGTGGGCTTGGGATATGTAGTTCTGTAGGCAGGGGGTGAAGACCAGTTTGTAGTCCATTTGAGTCAGCTGACACCTTTTTTTTATGAATGACTTTTTGAATGTGCGTGACTATATGTTTTGTGATTTGACTTTACATTACAGGCATTTGGCAGATGCTCTTATCCAGAGCGACGTACAACAAAGTGTTAACCGTAGTCAAGAATAGTTTAGCTGAAAACCACCCTAGTGGGAAGTACAGTTCCAGGTGCTAGGAGCAACCACATAGTTCAACTAGGACCCTGTAGGTAAATCTGTAGCCACGATTCAAAGGTAGCAATAACCCTTCACCATGGCTGTGTTTGCTTCTCTGCAGGATGAGGTGGCACACACAGTGACGGAGAGCAGAGTCCTGCAGAACACCAGACATCCCTTCCTCACCGTGAGTCCCCAGCCTAGCGTCTGCCCCCCCCGATCATCCCCTCCCTCCTCCAAGCCCAAAAGGGCGCTGCTGTAATCAATGGGGGGGTCTTTGAGACAGACCACTTCATACTTGCAGGATCTGATTGAACCAACTGCTGATCTCTTGGTGACACCTCACGGTCGTTTAAAAACGGGGGGAAATCGCTTCAGATGAGTTGATGATGTGTTAGCCTGTGTTACGATTGATATGTTTCTTTCTTTCACTTGCAGACACTAAAGTATGCTTTTCAAACACATGACCGGCTGTGCTTTGTGATGGAGTATGCCAATGGAGGAGAGGTAAGTGCTGTAGATTTCATGTTGCCATGCACTCATGCGCCCACACACACACACACACACACACACACACACACACACACACACACATACACACACACACACACACACATACACACACACACACACACACAGACCAATTGAAAAGCCTCCACTCTCCCAGTAGGACATTGGTTGGCCTCCCTCTGTTTGAGGTGTTGAATGTAGAGAGGTTTCCTCTGCAAACGCTTGCTGCTTACTCACTGCAAAGAGAAAAAGGAACAGCAGCCCCATAAATAATCTGTGGTCTCCATCTCTCTCTGTCTCTCTCTCCCCCCCTCCATCTCTGTCTCTTTCTCCCCCCCTCTCCCTCCCTCCATCTCTGTCTCTCTCCCCCTCCCTCCTTTCTCCCGCTCCCTCTATCTTTCTCCCTCCATCTTTCCCCCTCCCTCCATCTGTCTCTCTCTCTCCCCCCCTCCCCTCCCCCTCCCTCCCTCCATCTCTCTTCCCCTCTCCCCTCTCCCTCCCCAGCTCTTCTTCCACCTGTCCCGGGAGCGTGTGTTCTCAGAGGATCGCGCGCGGTTCTACGGAGCGGAGATCGTTTCGGCGCTGGAGTACCTCCACTCGCGCGATGTGGTGTACAGGGACCTAAAGGTGAGCCAGCGCCTCTGCTCTCCTACAAAACCCCAGACCTGGGGCCTAAAGGTGAGCCAGCGCCTCTGCTCTCCTACAGAGCCCCAGACCTGGGGCCTAAAGGTGAGCCAGCGCCTCTGCTCTCCTACAGAGCCCCAGACCTGGGGCCTAAAGGTGAGCCATCACCTCTGCTCTCCTACAGAGCCCCAGACCTGGGGCCTAAAGGTGAGCCAGCGCCTCTGCTCTCCTACAGAGCCCCAGACCTGGGGCCTAAAGGTGAGCCAGCGCAACTCTGCTCTCCTACAGAGCCCCAGACCTGGGGCCTAAGGTGAGCCAGCGCCTCTGCTCTCCTACAGAGCCCCAGACCTGGGGCCTAAAGGTGAGCCAGCAACTCTGCTCTCCTACAGAGCCCCAGACCTGGGGCCTAAAGGTGAGCCAGCGCCTCTGCTCTCCTACAGAGCCCCAGACCTGGGGCCTAAAGGTGAGCCAGCGCCTCTGCTCTCCTACAGAGCCCCAGACCTGGGGCCTAAAGGTGAGCCAGCGCCTCTGCTCTCCTACAGAGCCCCAGACCTGGGGCCTAAAGGTGAGCCAGCGCCTCTGCTCTCCTACAGAGCCCCAGACCTGGGGCCTAAAGGTGAGCCAGCGCCTCTGCTCTCCTACAGAGCCCCAGACCTGGGACCTAAAGGTGAGCCAGCGCCTCTGCTCTCCTGCAGAGCCCCAGACCTGGGGCCTAAAGGTGAGCCAGCGCCTCTGCTCTCCTGCAGAGCCCCAGACCTGGGGCCTAAAGGTGAGCCAGCAACTCTGCTCTCCTACAGAGCCCCAGACCTGGGGCCTAAAGGTGAGCCAGCACCTCTGCTCTCCTACAGAGCCCCAGACCTGGGGCCTAAAGGTGAGCCAGCGCCTCTGCTCTCCTACAAAACCCCAGATATGGGGCCTAAAGGTGAGCCAGCGCCTCTGCTCTCCTACAGAACCCCAGATATGGGGCCTAAAGTTGAGCCGGTGGGGGCAGGAGATGGCACTGTGCCTCTGCTCTCCTGTAGAGCCCCTGACCTGGGGCCTAAAGGTGAGCCAGCAGGCGTAGGAGATGGCTCTGTGCCTCTGCTCTCCTGTAGAGCCCCTGACCTGGGGCCTAAAGGTGAGCCAGCAGGCGTAGGAGATGGCTCTGTGCCTCTGCTCTCCTGTAGAGCCCCTGACCTGACACTGTCGGGGCTGTAATGTGTTTGTGATGCTGGACGGGCGCGTGACCCAGCCGTCTCACCCTGTCTCAGCTGGAGAACCTCATGCTGGACAAAGACGGCCACATCAAGATCACCGACTTCGGCCTGTGCAAGGAGGGCATCACCGACGGGGCCACCATGAAGACCTTCTGCGGCACCCCGGAGTACCTGGCTCCAGAGGTACGAACCGAGCCGCCGGCACGGGGCGGGGCGTAGACCGATGCACCAAACGCACTAGTAATTTTTTTTCTTTTCTATTTTCTCCCAATTTAGTAGCCAATTATATCCTCTTTTTCAAGTCAATTACCCCCCCTCCCTCATATTGAGAGCTCGCTGCCGTAGTCCTGAAACCGGTAATGGCATGCGGCAGAGCACTGCCTCCTCTGAGCCGGAACCTCGCCAAGCCTTCACCGTAACTTCGGTATGCGCACAGGGCCACTCCTATACGCAGCGCGCTCGTATCGGCTTCCCTCCCTGGAGCGGACAGCCAATTGCTTGTGGCAGCAATTGGCTCTCCCCTCCCGGCCAGAGCGTTGGACGCACTTGTACTTTTGTTATGGAACCATACTGGCCAAATCACATCGTCATTTTTGGACTTTATGATGTTTTTATTGTTGGGAGATATGGTAGAAACGTGTCTTTTCATTATGAATTTTTGTCCAAGTCTCCTTAGGTGCAGGTTGTTTACACTGGATTTTTTTCTGTGTGGAAATCTAAAGCAACTTACGCTGTTTACTTAAGCTAGCATGTACACCCTAGCTGTAGCTGGTCCTTCGCTCACACCTTCTGGGGTCGAAGGGCTTGAGTTCTGACATTGTTGTTAAGAAGTTATATGGTTATTTACTCCATACTCTTACTCTCCACTTCCCCCCCCCACCCTTGCAGGTGCTGGAGGATAACGACTACGGGCGGGCGGTGGACTGGTGGGGGCTGGGCGTGGTCATGTACGAGATGATGTGCGGCCGGCTGCCCTTCTACAACCAGGACCACGAGCGGCTGTTCGAGCTCATCCTCATGGAGGAGATCCGCTTCCCCCGAAACCTGTCGCCCGAGGCCAAGGCGCTGCTCGCCGGCCTGCTCAAGAAAGACCCCAAGCAGAGGTGAGGGGGCGGGGCGAGTGGGCGGGTCGCGGTGTTCACCCACCCACCCACTCACTCACACCGGCCTTCTGCTGACCCCCATGACTGGGGACTTTTGGGAAGTCAAAACATATATTTCCAAAATGGCTGCCGTCCCACTACACATAATTTGTGGTTTTTAGGCGTTTTTTTGGGCCATTTTTTAGCAGACGCTCTTATCCAGAGCGACTTACACAGTTTACATTTCTTTTACATACAATCCATTGATACAGCTGGATATTTTACTGAAGCAATTCAGGTTAAGTACCTTGCTCAAGGGTACAACGGCAGTATCCCCATCTGGGAATTGAACCTGCAACCTCTTGAGTTACAAGCCCAGCTCCTTAACCATTACACTACACAGCCGCCCTTGGTTCTTCCTTGTGTAGCGGGTGAGCTCTGGTACGTGAGCGCCCGCTACAGAGAGTGACGTGGATAAGAGTGTGATTAGTTCCCCGGAGTTAGGGACTTGAGTCTTCAGCTCAGCGAGCGAAATAGCTCTCGTCGCGTCGAAGATCCCTCGGTTCGAAGCTCGCTGCGGGCAGAACCAACTCCGTTACACTTGTTGTTAAATAATATTATACAGAACTCACTTACGTTATAGCAAATGCTATTTTTCTACTTTTGAGAAATATCCACTGCCCTTTGCAGTGGAAAATCATGATTGGCAGATGCTTGGCAGCTGGAATCCAGTGCTTTGGGCTGTGTATCCACTGTGTCTTGAGCATGCTACCATCGTTCAGCTGGTTTAGAGTTTGGCAGGGATTTCCTTCATGTTGATGGCAGGCAAATTGTTCTGATTTAGTTTTCGATTTGAGATTGTGTTCTGTGTCTTTGCATTATTCATATTTAACGTAGGCCGTAAATGATACAGAGCTCAATTTTCACGGGATGGAATGGAGCCTAAAATGCTATTTAAGTTGCTTTCGGTTTCTGAGATTTTCCAAATGCGCATCGTCAGCCAGACGTTAAGCAGCGGGGCGCTAGTGAAAACAGCAGAGATGGCGGTCCTGTGGAAAGTGATCCGAAGTGCACGTGTGATGACGGCGACCGTTGTTTTTGTCCCCGAAGGCTCGGAGGCGGGCCAGAGGATGCCAAAGACGTGATGACCCACAAGTTCTTCACCGCCATTAACTGGCAGGACGTCCTGCAGAGGAAGGTGAGACGGCGGAGCGACGGCAGCGGTTTTACTTTCATTTTATGTTTTATTTGTATTTTTTATTTGCTCAGCAGACGCCCTTGTCCGGTGCTACTTACACAGTAGAGGGCGACCGATATGGCTTTTTTTTGTTTGTTTTTTGTTTGTTTTAAGGCCGATGCTGATACCAATGTTTAGACGAGCAGGGCGGCTGATTGGCTGATATTGGCTCCCTTTCTTACCATTCATTTTTTCTCCCTAGTTAAAAGAAATGTTGAAAATACCATGTTACCATTTGATTGCTTGTGAGAAATTAGTTTACACAAAATCAATGCACTTAAATGGCTCTGAGGCGTAATGATGGCTTCTCTTGGACACATTAATTAGTGGCCATTTGTCCTGCGATCAATCTATCAGCCAGTGGCTCTGAACGACGCAAGTTTTGTCCTATCGTAGCACTTAAAAAGTCAGCTCAAACTTTGTTGTAACGTGCACGTTCTTCAAATTATCAACCGTATCAACCGTCAACCCTGCTAACTGGCTGGCTAATATAGCCACATAACCTATTCCACAGGATTTTGTTGCAACCATACTTGGCTAGCTATAGTTAACAAGCTAGCCTGCTGTTTGACACTGGATGCAGTCGGCTTTAAGGGTGGTTAATACAAAAACAAAGACTCGCCAAACACAAAGATAAAGAACGGTATCAAACGTCGCATTCTGTCATCCTCGATTAGTAACAGGCTCCGTTGTGTTAGCTAATGGCTAATAACAACGAAAACAAGCTAACGTTACAGAGCTCATAGCATACGGTAGCTGTAGGAGCCTGGCTAGCTAGCCAGCTAGTTAATGTCATGCAATGTGTAGCTAGATAATTAGCGTTATATTTATCAAGATACAGGCAGCTGCCAAAATAAAGGAACACTATTCTTCCATGAGAAATTCCATAATTTGGTGTTTTGTTATTGATGGTGGTGGAAAACACAAACACTGTCTCAGGCGCCGCTCCAGAATCTCCCAAAAGTGTTCAATTGGGTTGAGATCTGGTGACTGAGAAGGCCGTGGCATATGGTTTACATCGTTTTCATGCTCATCAAACCATTCAGTGGCCACCCGTGCCCTGTGGATGGAGGCATTGTTATCCTGGAAGAGGTGATCACTCAGAATGGCTTTGTGTTTACTGGAGTTAATCTTGCCCTCTAAGAGGTTGAGTGGACCTAAACCATGGTACACCATAACAGAGCTGCCAAAACCCTTAATTTACTCGGGTTTCCTTTATTTTGGCAGTCTCCTGTAGCTGAACTTTGAACTTTGTTTTACTCCAGCCTCCGCTCTTGATTAGATGATTAGTTCCAATATTCGCTAAATGATCATGTTGGCTCACATAATTTTCATAAAGTGAAATTGTTTTTGTTATATAAATAACAGTTGCCTATATCCTGTGCTTTAACGGGACAAATGCACAGAGGTGCATGCATACGGCTGAATGAGCAGTTGACCCAGTTAAGGCAGCAGCGATTGGTTGTAATGAAAACCTGCATACACACTGGCCCTCCATGGCACCGAGTTTGAAACCAGTTCTAGAGCTGTCTAGTATTGGACATTACTATCATCTCGACACTAGGGGGCGTGGTTGTGCAAAAATATATCGTCCATAATGCTGAGCGAGGTCTAATACCAGTCTACCCCTACTACAGTTTACATTTTTACACACTTTAATTATATTATAGCTGAATATTTACTGAAGCAAATCGGGTCTTAGAACCTGGCTCAAGAGAACAACAGTGATCCTGTGCCCCATCTGGGATTTGAACCTGCAACCTTAACGTTACAAGCCCAGTTCCTTTTACATTACATTACAGGCATTTAGCAGACGTTCTTATCCAGAGCGACTTACACAGTTTACATTTCTTTACATTCCATTTATACAGCTGGATATTTTACTGAAGCAATTCTGGTTAAGTACCTTGCTCAAGGGTACAACGGCAGTGCCCCCACCTGGGGATTGAACCTGCAACCTTAACGTTACAAGCCCAGTTCCCTAACCATTATACCACACTGCCTGCCTTAACAGCGACACACTGCTGTTAGCTGTGTCCGTAAAGCCCGCTTCAAAGAGACTTCGGTCTTGAGCGAAGCTTCGCGGCGCGCGGTCACATGGTTTGATTCTTCCTCTCGCTCCTCTCCCTCAGCTGATCCCGCCGTTTAAGCCCCAGGTGACGTCGGAGACGGACACGCGGTACTTCGACGACGAGTTCACCGCACAGACCATCACGGTCACGCCCCCGGACAAGTGTGGGTACCTGTGCTCCAGTTGGGGCTCCGTGATGCTTCTCTTTGAAGTGTGTCGAGCTGTGTTGTGTGGTGCTGTGTGTTTGTGATGAGCTGTGTTGTGTTGTGTGGTGTGTGTGTGTTTGTGATGAGCTGTGTTGTGTGGTGCTGTTTGTGATGAGCTGTGTGGTGTGTGTGTGTTTGTGATGAGCTGTGTTGTGTGGGTGCGTTTGTGATGAGCTGTGTTGTGTTGTGTGTGGTGTGTGTGTGTTTGTGATGAGCTGTGTGGTGTGGGTGTGTTTGTGATGAGCTGTGTTGTGTCTTTGTGATGAGCTGTGTTGTGTTGTGTGGTGTGTGTGTGTTTGTGATGAGCTGTGTTGTGTGGTGCTGTTTGTGATGAGCTGTGTGGTGTGTGTGTGTTTGTGATGAGCTGTGTTGTGTTGTGTGTGGTGTGTGTGTGTTTGTGATGAACTGCGCTGTGTGGAGCGGTGTGTGTGTTTGTGGTGAGCTGTGTGGAGGGGTGCGTTTGTGATGAGCTGTGTTGTGTGGTGTGGTGTGTGTGTGTTTGTGATGAGCTGTGTTGTGTGGTGTGGAGCAGTGCGTTTGATGAGCTGTGTTGTGTGGTGTGGTGTGTGTGTGTTTGTGATGAGCTGTGTTGTGTGGTGTGGAGCAGTGCGTTTGATGAGCTGTGTTGTGTGGTGTGGTGTGTGTGTGTTTGTGATGAACTGCGCTGTGTGGTGTGGTGTGTGTGTGTTTGTGATGAACTGCGCTGTGTGGAGCGGTGTGTGTGTTTGTGGTGAGCTGTGTGGAGGGGTGCGTTTGTGATGAGCTGTGTTGTGTGGTGTGGAGCAGTGCGTTTGATGAGCTGTGTTGTGTGGTGTGGTGTGTGTGTGTTTGTGATGAGCTTGTGATGAGCTGTGTTGTGTGGTGTGGTGTGGTGTGGTGTGTGTGTGTTTGTGAGCTGTGTTGCGTTTGATGAGCTGTGTTGTGTGGTGTGGTGTGTGTGTGTGTGTTTGTGATGAGCTGTGTGGTGTGGGTGTGATGTGGAGCGGTGCGTTTGTGATGAGCTGTGTGGTGTGGTGCGGTGCGTTTGTGATGAGGTGTGTTGTGTGGTGTGATGAGCTGTGTGGTGTGTTTGTGATGAGCTGTGTTGTGTGGTGTGTGAGCGGTGCGTTTGTGATGAGCTGTGCTGTGTTGTGTTACAGACGACAGCCTGGACTGCGAGGACCCGGATCAGCGCACACACTTCCCTCAGTTCTCCTATTCCGCCAGCATACGAGAGTGACGCTGTCTCACACTCGTACACACACATTCTCACTCACACACACACACACACAAGCATGCGAGCATGCCCGCACACGCTGTGGGAGAATGGGGCTACCAGCTCCCGCACACGCACACACACACACACTGGGACAGACGCAGATGGAAGCAGGACCCGCAGGCGGGCGGACGGCTGACCTCGTCAGGAGCGAAGTGCCTTTACTGGCAGTGGTCTCTCTGCCCACAGCCCCCTGCCTGTCACACTACATGCACAGCACATGCCCCCCTGCCATAGCACTAGAACAGCACGCACCTGGACATGACGGTGGCCCCACAGCACACAGACACACGCACACATGCAGACACACACACACACACACACACACTAACACGTACGTACGCACGCATGCGCGCGCAGACACACTAACACATACGCACACACGCACGCGCGCACGCAGACACACTAACACATGCACACACACACGCACGCACACATACACATACACACACAGCTGTCCTCCCAGAGACTGCAGGAGAAAAACCCTACTTTAAAGAAAAAGAAAAAAAAGAAAACTCTTGGATTCTTGTTTAAAAAAAAAAAAAAAAAATGGAAAAAAGTTTTTAAAATCTTTTTTTTTTTTTTCCTTCCTCTGATTGTTACGGTTTTAAAAGCCATATTTCTGCGATTTTTAAAAAAGTGCTCTTTCTGGAACTAGCTGTTACCAATAGTATTGAACTGTTCCTAATGATGGGTGGAGAGAAAGGGGGAGGGGCAAGAAGAATGAGAGGGGGAGCGTGGCGGCCATTTCTCTTCCCACTGTGCGAGAGTGTGCGTGTGTGTTATGTATGTAGTGTAAGATTGTGTGTGTGTCTGTGTGTGTGTGTGCGTGCGTCATTTTTTGATTCTGTCCATGGATGAATGCAGAGGAGGGCTTTGCACATCACAGATGTGTGTGAAGTACAGTTTGCTTTATTGGAAAAAAGAAAGAGGAAAAAAAAGAAGTCCTTTAAAGTTGCCTGGAGTTGTGAGGGTGAAATGATCTCTGTTTGTTTCCCTGGCCACGGACAGGCAAAAGACCGCAAGCGGACAGTAAAATATGTAACTCGGTGTCCAACTTCAATTTGAAAAATGCAATAAGATCACAAGTGTTATTTTTATAATAATAATCATCATCAGAGGAATATTTGGAGGAATATTCTGTAAAATAATTGTTTTTCACTAGAAGGTGTAAAAGTTGTCATTAATCATTTTATTTTTTATTTTCTTCGTTAAATTGTTCCTCAGTGGCGCATAGTCTTCAGTCGAGCGCCAACGAGTTTGTTTCTGAACGGGCGTCAGAGCTCGACTGATGCAGGGTGAGGGGGAGGGGGAGGGAGGGGGAGCGGGAGGGGGAGGGAGGGCGGGGTTCAAAATTAGCACTTATCCTCTCACGGCGCTCTGCCTATTCGTCGTTGCCATGGCATTTTATTTCCTTTTCGAATGAGTCTTGATCGTTTTCTCAAAATGGCCGTCGTCCGCTGTCAAAAAACTAGTAGCTACCGGAGTGTGCTCCAACTGCACGTTGTGTACGGATACGCAGTGAAAACGGCGGCGGCGGCGGGGGGGGCAGGGCAGAGCTCTGTACGTCGACACTGAGTGCGTACTCCCGTGTGCGTGTGCGCGCACGCGTTTGTGCCTGGTCAAGGCATCGTCGCAGGTGACGTGATCTTTATTTTTTTTCCGTTTGTTTTTGCCTTTTTAAAAGAGAATCTTTTAAGGAACATTCTATGGTTTTTTCATAATTTTATTTTGTTTTGATCGTTTTGTTGTTCACACCCCCCTCCCCTCTCCTCTCTCTCTCCCCCTGATCCCCTGTCTCCATTTCCCTTGAAACTTTGGAAGAAAAATTGACTCATTTAAAAATATAGAATATATTAAAACAATATTGTTTTGTGTTTTTTATTACGTTATCCCTGTTTTATCATTTCATGTTTGTCCGTGTCATAGTGGGATGTGAGCAAACGCAGAATGTGAGGTTGCAGAAAGGTGTGGTTGCATTTCTGGGAGAAAAATATGTTTAGACCTGTGTGATTGAGAGAGAGAGAGAGAGAGAGAGAGAGTGAGTGAGATTGAGAGAGCACCTGGGTAAGTTTGAGATTGAGAGAGAGCGTATGAGTGAGTGAGATTGAGTGAGTGTGAGATTCAGAAAGCGTGAGTGAATGGAATAGATTGAGAAAGTGAGTGTATGAATGAGAGAGGAGTGAGTGAATGAGCGCTGGAGTGAGTGGTGGTAAGAACAGGAACGTGGCCTCTGACCACCTCCTGTTCTCATATGAACAATCCAACCACCACACCTCGTGCTCAACTGAGACTTCTTCAGAAAGGCAGAATAACAATTTGGGACAAACTGACAGGACATATTCATATACAGAGTGGCCACCAGGTGGCGCCCAAACTGTAGTCTAAAATGGAGCTAATGCCTTACAAATGACTACAATAGTGCAATGCATGACGGCCTTTATGGCTGTCCTCAGTTCCTCTTTGCCACGCCAAACAGAAAATGCGGTGAGAAGACCTGACGAGAGACAATGAATTGCCATCTCTTGGTTTAGTGTAAATACAAAAATGGATGGAAGAGGACCTGCTTTTTATTCATAGCTTTACCATAATTTGCTGACACTTCTGCGTTCTGAATGTGACGAAAGAAATCCCTGAAACATTCTGGACGATGCTTGCGGGCATGAATTAATTCTCTCTCTGTTGCAAGTTTCGCAATGTGGCAGGTATGTTGACTGTAACGTGGCAAATGTAGATAATTAATGCAATTATGGGGGTTGAACAACTGCTAGTAAAAAAATATACATAGACTGGTTCGTCTGTGGCTCCTTTTTTAAAGTTCATGTTCCATGTGCGTTTTGTGCACTTCATCGTTGTTCTACATTTTCTCCGTGTTTTTCCCTCAGTCACTGACGTCACTGGAGTGGATATCACATTCCATTGCAATTCGATCGTGTTTATTTTTCAGCTTTAAGAGTTCCGTTCAAATCTGTGTAAAATAAAACATAACACGTTTGGCTTGTTGCGGTTTTCTTTGCACGTGATACAATAGTAGTTCATCTGCCGGAAGCTAACGATTTGACTAATTGAGTCCGAATTAGAGAAAGAAAACTTAAGGGTTAAGGCCATATATGTAATTACGTAGAAGCCTCATTCACCCCGTTCAGATACGTCTGCGCGGCCGCCATATTGGAGCGGGCAAGATCCGCGTTTAAACAAACGCATGTGTATTGAGAGATGCAGATTTCCCCTGATAAAATCTACTGACACTCGCTTAATTCTCAACCAACTTTCGTGACATTTGGCTTGTTATGAACGTGGGAAATTTCAGGTTACTTGACTTCCAAATTTAGAGAAAGAAAACAACAGGGTAACGTTACACACTTGGTTTCATAATGCCATACATTTTCAATACCTCGTTGTGTTGTGTTAGAATTACACAAGTAAAGTAGTACGCCGGGATAAACAGAGTTTTTAAAACATTTTGTTCACCTTTATCTCTTCTTGGTTGAAGGAAGACTGTATACCCCTTTCGCTGTCTTGCTTGGATTCTTTCTTCCCGTTTCGATCTTCGCGCTCAAATTTTTTTCTCGGAAGACTCCCCCACCTTAAGGGGTCCGACTAGAAAATGTGTTGGGTTACTTTTGTGTTCCGGGTTGACACCGCATGATCGCAAAACGTGATTATGTAAAAAATATTTCAGACCCCTCATTCAGGTGGGCCCACAGGGAGGTCCAAGCATGTTACAGGGGCACTGGCCCCCCGTTGCCCCCTCCAGAACCGCCACTGCTTACTGCGCAATACCTGCGCAAGTCCTCTGGTGAGTACAGAATGAATAGACATGGTGCTGGCTGTGCGAGATCTACCTTTCATTGGTTAAAGTAAACAAGGTGCTTGTCCAAGTTTAAATCTCAGTGCTTTGTTTGTTGGCAATTACTAGATCCTTAAGTTTTCTGCAACCGGTTTTCATTATAGAATTAGATTTTTTATTTCTTTATCTATTCTTTGTGCTGAACTGTAAAAGCACTTGCATTTTGTCTGAAAGGTGCTGTACAAATAAAGTTTATAATTATTCAAACCTGTAATCTGGCTGCAAGGTCCAACACAGCCACTCAACCCCTAGCCATATCAGAGGAGCAGCTACAATTGGTTGTAGCTTTCAAATCAGGTCTTTAGATGTTATCTTACCTGTTCTTGTGTGCCTATTCCTCTTAGTTTGAACTTTTAGCAAACTGTTTTTCTAAATATATATTTTTTATTTTTGTTTTCTTGTAAAGAGCCCTGGGATTTTCTCAAGAAAAGCATTATGTAAGAGCTTGTTGTATTGCACTTTTTATAAATAGATGCTTTTTTATACATTGTATAAAGACCATTGCATATACATGTGCACATATGCAGATTCATATCGTTTCACCACATATTGATATCAAGTCTTTTCAAATCAGCACAGGGTTTCTTCACTTCTTAAAGATTTAAAATCTGAGATTTATTTGGTCAGGACATCGAAGGTGATGAATTCTGTTTGTGAGATGTACTATTTCAGAAACTAAAAAATCAACAGTTTTATTTTTCTTAAGTTTCTTTGGTCCTTCCTCATATCTTATTTGACGCGTCTTTGTTCATCCGTCAACATCTCTCCCATCTCCGTTCCTTCTCTCGCTCCCTGTTGGCGCGCGGCTCTCTGCTTCTCTGCCAGCGGGAGGTTGTCGTCAGGGTGACACAGGGCAGATAAACGCTGTAGAAAACAGTTCATACAACAAAGCGTGCGATGTGAAGACAACACTGTGTCCATTACACACCATGCTTCATCCACCTCCATTGCTGTTTCTCAGGCTGGCAGTGGGGTCCCCAAGTGTTTGTTTTAGGTCATCAAAGCCAAAATTAAAGCAGGTCTTTGGAGGTTTAAAGTAGATTATTTTTTTAACTTGGTTAATTAACATGTTTTCTGTGTGTATTACTTTGCAGTCATTTTGGGGTATTGTTTCAGTTCTGTGTGGCCGGGGTACGTTCCTCTCACCTGCTTAATGCTGCCCCTGCCAGTGCAGATCTTGATAATCCCGAGGGATGGGACCAGCAGGATGGAGGAGAGCGCCATTATCCAGCCCAGTGCGTACGCCCAGTCTGGGTACACGTACCAGTGGTTGAAGGTGAGGGGCTGGTACTTCACAAAGTAGAAGATGATGGAGCCCTGGTGAGGAGGGAGGGAAGTCAGGAAGCAAAACGTGTTTCGATTCACTCCCACAATATTCTGCTAGAATTGAGTAAAGGCAGCGATGTAGGATTTATGTGACCTAGCAGCAATCGCCAAGCCAGGAAAGGTGACATATCACCCTCCAAGTCATATACCATCGTCGCACCCTAGCAACAAAAAACAAAACGAAGCAAAGCAATATTATTTTATATGAACAGTTTTAGTCCCATGCAGTGTTTTATGATCATGTGTTTCTATATCAGTGTAGTGCAGTATTGCGCTCATCTATATTTTTCATCACTTCATCGTGTTCCCATTACAGACAATGGCATTAGGTTCCAAAGAACCAGTCAGGAGAGTCGGGATGCGGTTGTTCAAAGTTTTATCCTGCGCAGAAGAGTCCCAACGCACATGGATGGATTCTGAGAACTGTAGAATGCAGGCCACTCTTCCTTTTTATTGGTTGGGGGAGGCGAGTTGAGCCCTGGCATCTCTTAATTTACAAATTGAGCACTGCATACCGCCTCCCTGATCTACGTTGGGCGTAATTTTATGCACACGGCACTTTGTTCATTACCCACACGGCATCTGGTTTTAATAAACACCACCCTAGTTTTATGCACATGGCAGCTCTCAATCTTATGTTGAAGCATAGCCTTTGTCCTAGTTACCTTAAGGAGCACGACCTTTGCTCTAGTTCCTCTGAGAGACACTAATGGGGAGGGCAGCTAAGTCTGGCGCCAACCTCGACTGAGCACAACGGCTTCCTTCAGACGGTATACTGGTGATACTGGGAGGCAGGATAATAGGGACTTATCTCAGGACGCGGTTATGTCAAGGACAGGACTGTCTTTTGCACAAACACAGTTTAACATATATGACCTTTGTCAGGTTCCCTCAGTAATTTCCCCATCTCTGTCTGGGTATTGGTATCGGTTACGCAGAAAAACAATCCGTGTTCAATGAGAGCCCTTCAGTGGAAACGGCCCGCAGCAGAGACGAAAGTGGCTGAAGTCAGACTCACCAGGCACACCAGGGGAGTGAGGTAGCACCAGCAGAGTTTGAAGAAGGCGTTGGGGCGCATGCCAGTCATGTCCTCAATCACATCGCACAAGCGCTCAGCCCCTGATGGTGCAACACAGAGGTCATCAACGTGAACATGTTTTAAAAGCGTTCATAAAAACAGACGAGGCTAAAGATGAACACATTTTGACATGGTGAAGTTGTCGGTGAAATAATGCCATTATGTTGGCGACCGTATGCACGTTACTGTAAAAACCACCAAAGTTGTACAAGCCAAGAAGAGTGGCAGTTATTCAGCCTTAATTACATAATTTGTGGTATAAAACCCCAAAAGGAGTGTATGTTTTAAATAGAAGTCAATTGTGCTTCATAAAAAAATCTGCACTGAAAGTTTTTCAATAAAGATTAAACTCTTCTGGCAAACTGCCCTCGTCTTTGCTGGAAAATGAAGGCAGTTACAGGAAGCTTAAGCAGTGAAATGTACTTCTGTTTAAAACATAAAAACACTGAATAACACCTACAGGAGAGTGACAGAGAGTGCAGTTGTATCTGGGCCATGTGCGTTGTCCTGGAATCCACATGTCCGACGTCATTTATAAAATGGCAGCGCTGTTTCGGTGGGGTTACAGCACCGCAAACACATGAGTTCGTGTCAGCGTAGCAGAGCGCAACGTATCTGAAATCCTTACACTCACCAAAGACCCAACCGATAATGGAGGACTCCGACGTGGCCAGGAACATTATACACACCCCACTGCATGCATAAGAATCAATAAGCTGGAAAATATACATCCCACCCTGTAGAGGAGGAGAGAGAACAAAGGAGAACATGAATAACACAATCATTTAGCAGACGCTTTTATCCAAAGCCACTTACAGAAAGGGCATTCAGCGTTTCAGAGTTAGTGAACAACTACTTAATGCTACAATATCTAAGCCCATCTTGCGTTGAGTAAGCCACATGAACAACACAAGTGCCAGTTACAAGGAAATGAACAATAAGTGCAACACGTTTTTTAAATATAAGGATGGTTGTGTTAAGGTCCGAGGTGCAGTCTTGTGGTGCAAAGAGGTGTGTTTTCAGCCTGCGGCAGAAGATGGACAGTGATTGTTGACGTCAGTGAGGACAGTTGAATGGGTTCATTCAAGAGGACAAAGTGGAATGTGGAGGGAAAACACAGTGTGGACGCAGCAGTGAGTTACAGACAAACGCTTTTACGCCACGTTTACAGTCTCTCCACAGTTTCTCTGTGGTCCCATGAGCCCCGACCATCTCTCACCTCTGAGATCAGACACATCTCCAAGAGGAAGCAGGCGACACAGAAGAGCAGCAGGAAGATCTCTCTGCGTCCCACTCTGCGCAGAACCGCAGGAAACAGGTCACACACCGTGGTTACCACCACCTCCACTACCACAAACTAACAGAGAAAGAAAGAAAGAAAGAGAGGCGGGTGTAGAGGTGTACAGTCTATCCTGGGCGAGGGGAAACAAAATGCTGAGCTATGCAGAATAGACAGACATGATGAAGGTCACAGCCAGGTAAGGCTGGTTGCTATGGCACAGCTGAGGTGTTACCTGGCTGTCCAGGCCCAGGAGAATGACCATAATGAAGAAGCATGCAGCCCAGAGCTGAGGGAGAGGCATCATGGCTGTTGCTTGTGGGTACGCAATGAAGGCCAGACCAGGGCCTGAGAGAGAGAGGGGCAGGGAGAGAGGGGCAGGGGGGAGGAGAGGAAGAAAGAAAAAAAAAAAAAAAAAAAAAAAAAGTTAATTTCAGTAAAACAAGTCGTAATGTATCTTCATGTTTTTTTGTGGCACTTCTCCCACCTCCTCTTCCCAACTAATACATTCCCCTGAATTCACCCTCAAGTGGGTGCTCATACCTGACTCGGCCACCTTCTCAATAGGGATGCCCAGTTCGTGTGCCATGAACCCCAGCACAGAGAACACTGCAAACCCCGCCACAAAGCTGGTTCCACTGTTCAGCAGGCACATCCAGCAGTCCCTACAACAGCACAGGTTTTGTCAAAATGTCCACAGACGAGCTTTTTCAAAAGATGCCATTGAACCACTTCGGCAAATGATCCTTTGTTAAACGGTTGAAGATTTTTTCCCAAAACTGTTAAAGCTTTTTGTTTGAAGGAATTTGATTAATAGAACTGCTGGAATGTGTTGCTGATGTGCTCAGAGTCTTTTGTCCCTGGACATGCACTTGTACACGTGTCACGGTGTGAGAAGGGGGCCCTCACTTGTAGCAGTTGTTATTGTAGTTATTGTAGCTGCCCAGTACCGTCATAGTGCCTGCTCCCACACTGTATGAGAAGAATATCTGAGATCCAGCCTCCATCCACACCTGCGGAGAGATCACAAACCATCGAAAGACGTGCGGTGGAATCCAATGCTGAGAGCGACTGGTGTGGACCGTCGGTGATAAGCAGCCCTGATTTGAGGTGGTTCGGTACCTGTGGGTCTGCAAGACGGGTGGGGTCAGGGTACAGGTAAAACACGATCCCCTTTCGAGCCCCAGGTAGAGTCAGTCCTCGCACCAGCAGCACGAAGAGCATCACATACGGGAATATAGCAGTGACATACACTGCCTGGAGAGAATGGTACAGTACATCACAGTAAATTAATTTTGGTCTACATCATGTGTTGTGCAGTACCAATTCAGTTGGGCAATTTCAATTTGATTCATGTTGCAATCTGTTTGCAATCAGTAAACTAGTGAAACATCTGTAGACACCATTTACAGAAAAAAGTGGAACAACATTTATTAAGACACAAACTACACTCAGCAAATATACAGCATATACCTCCATTACGGTATGACATTTTAGAGTAAAAGAGTTTGAGAGTATACGATAACAAACCATAACAAACACAAGATAATTCTCTAACAGACCCTCCCTGTGGACTTGACCCCTTTCCAAAGGCAGAAGTAACAGGTGACCCACATCGCAAAGAGACACAGTGCCAGCTCCCATCTGACACTGCCCACCTCCTCAATGCCCCCTGAGATGGCAAGGACTCTACGCCTGGAGGAGAGACATCGATTGGTTGGACATGCCAGTGTGACAAAAGGAGAATGTAAAAAAAACATAACAAAAGAGATGGAGAGAAGATAAATCCATTAAGCTCATCTTGTAGCAGATCAGTGTGGTGCTGCTGTACTCCCTAAAAGAGGTGGAACCTGGATTTGTGTCGTGGGCTTACTCCCAGAACTCAACGGCTGCAGCAGTGGTGGTGTTGGTCCACTGGGTCCAATTGGCTGTGAGGTTCCGTGTTGTGAGGTCCACACAGTTAACTGGTTTAGAAAGTTTCAAGGAAAAACAAATGTCACTGCAAAATTTGCTCTCCTTTTTAATTCTTAACAGGTAACCTACAGGTCATTCTTACATTACTGGCGTACGTTAGCTGTGTTGCTCCCATTCTTTTAATTTTGAGCAACTCCACAAGCGTGAGTTATCCAAATCCACAAGTTATTACAGGGTGATACCTAGGGGGATGAGGGGTGTGCTTCCTCGTGTTTTGGAAGGTTTTCCCACTTTTAAACCTTTTCCAATAAGTTTCCAGGTTAATGTGCCATTATAGTGTGTGTGTCCGCACTTCTGTTCCAGTGTAGGTGTACCTGTGTTCCAGGCGTTTGTGCAGCTGGCCCAGGGTAGCTGAGCTCGGAAGGAGAAGATGAGGTAGAAGAGAGCCCAGGCCAGGATGACGATGTAATACAAACAGCCATAGAACTGTATCACCAATCCTGCATAGCCAATCCCTGAGGGGCTCAAACAAACAGATAACAGAGAGATACCGGCAGCCAAAAGGTATCAAGAACTGCATTGAATCAAAGGTTTATCAAATCAGCAAATAGTAAGCCAATTATCAGATTTAAGCATTCGTATATAAACATTGACTACCAAGCGCCCCACCAGCATAAGTCTTTGAATTTGATTTTGCAACAAATAAGAATATCCGGCCTCACCCTCAGCCAATGGGCACAGCTTTCTCCAACATGTGATGAGTCCCTGGCGCGTATACTGCCCAATGGCATTCTCCAGTAAGAACAGGGGTACACCAGTCACCACTACAAAGAGGGTATATGGAACCAGGAATGCACCTGGTTCACACACACAAATACATGATGAGACACATTTCCCTGTTGGACTGGCACAAATCTGATTCACCTCTTTCCCCATAATTTGTCCTTCAACAATATTCTGCATATAAATTAGAGGTTGCTGTATAAACATTCAAAACTTCTGTTGTGGTTGCCAATATACCTGGAACCTGCATACAACCTGCAGGCAGTGCTGTCATTGGGCCAGAGCGCTCCGGAACAGCGTTCCGGAAGTGAATTTGATGGCTGAACACGTTCTGGTTCAGATTTAATATGTATATATTTTTTAATTAGATACAGAACAACGAAAGTAGCTATTTAAAGAACGTTTTGCGAGCACACACACCACACTTGCTCCTCTCCAGCCAATGGGGATACACCACATGTATACACGTAACGTTGGTCCAGCTCAACCAGCCCCTGGCTCTCTATTTTTCAGTTTCTCTGTCCGTCAGTATTGCTACAGCACTCTACAGGTAGGTTGACAAGCAGATGGTCCGACTAAAACTGTATTTCCCGCCATAGCAATCGTTTACCCTCAAGATACAAATGTTTGACTTGTATGTTTATAAAGTTATGTTAAAAGCATTTAGACTAACCATAACATTTGTACTGACAGTTATCTGTCATTTTCTCCTCGGATTCAGTCAGTCTGTCGTAGCTATCAAGGCTAATAGCTAATGGCTGTTGCAAAACAGCTAGCTAGCTAGCCAATGTTAGCTATAAATACTAGCTAGTTCCTCTTTAGCTAACGTTATGAAGAGGGGGATCTCGTAAATATTCCTGAACATTATCATCTAGCTAACACAAGAACAGGGTCATTTAACACACACGTAAAAGATTAGCAGAACACTTTTATAATTAACCCGGGGGAGACGCACAAAGGAACAATAGCGCTCCCCCACAATGCCACAATGCCCCGCGCACACATTTCAGGGGAGCGACCCTCTCAGGATCGCTACAATATAAATATAGAAACCCCCATATCCTTGGTTTTGTAGCAGTCTGTTAGAATGTAGCAAATAAAACAGCTAATAAAAACATGCCGAAAACACATTTTGTAATAGGCCTACCTGGATTTTATATTTTAAGATTTATAAAATGAAAAAAGGATGTATCCAAAATCTGTTCTGTAAATACTTTTGTCTCTAATATGTTGTCAAAATTTTATTAAAATGTTCGTTTTTCTCAATCAAATTTCTCCAAACTAAGGTCCATGCTATCAAAACAGTTAACACAGCCGCACTAAACCCTTGATAATTTAACAAAACTAATAGTACGTTTTCATTGTTTTCACACAAATTACAAAACTACAATACACCATTTTGCCAAACATTACAAACAAAACTATATAAAGTTCAAATTTCAGTTCAATTTGTCATGATGTCACAATAACATGACGTGCTCAATTTCCACCATATTGATATCAGGTGGGTTAGTAAAGCACAAAACACAGAAAGTGCTAATTGCTAAATTGTTCACTCAATAGTCATCACTTTGTTATGTATAAAAGGAGTCACCTGAAGTAACATTTGTTTGTGAAAGCTATGGAGCCTGACCAAACGATGGAGCAGGATGATAAGAGAGTTGGAAGAAGAAGAGTAAGAATGAGGATGTGGAGTAGGTAGAGGAGGAAGAGAGGATTGGGGAGGAAGGGGATGATGGGAGAGGAAGGGGAGGTGGGGGAGAAAGGGGAGATGGAGAGAGAGGTAGAGGGCAAGTGAGAAGAAGGGTCTCAAATGACTTGAGAGCAACTCTAATTAACTTTGTCATCAATCATGTTCTTTCCCTGAGAGGCAGAGCTTATGATTTAATGTGAAAATCATCAATACCTCTACCTTCTGAGTGTATCGTAAATAGAAAAACATGCAAAAATGTCAGATATGACATTAACAAAATTGACAGACTTTCCCTACAAGTAAAAATGTCAAATATAACATACTACAGTATTTCCAAAATTGTGATGAACAGATGTTTTGCATAAAAGAAAACCTTTCATCAACAAATGATGGTAAAAATAATAATAATAATCAGTTCATGAAAAAAAGGGATTGCTGAACTTGTCATAAATTCTGATAATACATTTCTGATAAACACATTTTACCATTAGTACTCCTGTGTGGATATAGCTGAACATATTATCTTGTCAATAGATGACATGTGTGTATAGCTTTGATGACAATATTCGTTTTTCATAAAGATATCTGGAATTAAAGCAATACTTCAATTCAATAGGCTATATCAATTGGGAAAGAAATCAGGCTTTATCCAATATCTAGATGTTTTGTTTTTAAATATATGCAAATGTATGCATATTTAATGTGACGTTGCCTAATTTGCATATTTAAATATACATTTCTAGAAAACTTGTAATACAAAACATTTTCGTAATTATGTAAGTAATCAACTAGCAAAGTTTCATGGTTATATCTTTTAATTACATTTTCTTCCGTATTCACCCCAAAAAATCCTCCCTAGGTGGGCTCCTCCAGTGAATTCTGGCCACTGACAGCACTAGCTGCAGGTCATATAACACTGAAGACTTGTTATTAGAATATTATCTAATAGAAAATTAGATAGTCAGTCATTAAGTATTTTCCATTAATTAAACATGGCATGGAACACTAATCTGCAAACATTATCAGTAAATCTTCCCGTTAGCCATTGGAACTAGCGACGGTGACTTATTTACTATGCATTGTCGTAGCTGGTTTATTAACTATTTTTATGTTTCTCTTCTGTGTTGATGGACACCTATGCAATGATGCAATGCTGTATACATATTCAGTCATATTACTATTTGTATAGCAACATAGACAGAGAAACAAGGACCACCCTATCAAACTCACCCCCACCGTTCTTGTAGCAGAGATAAGGGAACCTCCACACATTTCCCAGGCCCACCATGCTGCCCAACAGAGTCAGCAGGAACTCTGTCTTACTCGCCCACTGGCCCCTCTCCTCCATCTTCTTCTCTGGTGCTTCATCCCCCTTTTCCTCTGGCCACTTCTCTTGTTCTATCTTCATTCGGTCTTCAACCAAGTTCCCCTTCTCTCCCCGTCCTGTCTTCTCCTCCTGGCTCCAGTCCTGTCTTCGTTTCCCGTACCCTCCACGAATCCCTCTGTCCATTCTGTGATCTTTAGAGATTTTATATTAGACTCACTCTTAGCCACCCAAAACAGAGTCTTACTGAGAATAACTTTTTTAAAAATATTAGTTTTTAAGATGTTGCATTGACAGCTTACCTTATATTACTTTTGCAGATAGAAGCATAGTTTCAAAATCTTCACAAGAATACAACTGTGGTAGTGTAACCTACATTTCAGTATACTCTTCTGAGCTACTATTAATGTATGGCTCAATATTATTGTGGAAGGCGTCGGTCTGGACAGGGGAATCGGGGTGATTAACGGCCACGCCTACTAGCAGGGCTACCAGCGTGTGTACACCTGTGTGGCATTTTTTAAGTGTGCTTAAAACTGCTCTGCGCTCAGTCGGTGGCTGGAACACGGGAGGAAACATTTCGGGTAAAAATATTTTCCCTTAATTTTTCTTAGTATTTTTGTCTATTATTTGTGGATTATCTGAAGACCTTTTTGCTGTTTATTTTATTCGTGTCTGCTCGCTCTCTCTCCCCGTCTTCCTGTGAGGGAGAACAATAAAATCCCGGTCCGAGGCCGAAAAATCCAATCTCTGCGTCCTGCTGTTCTGTTCCTACCCTGGTTTTGTTGCACGGTGTGTGACCGTTATATACTTGTTCCAGTTTACAAATTAACCACATGGCGGAGCGACTTGGTGAGTTACTTTGACATACCGGCATGTTCACGTAGGGGGCAAGTTCGCAAAAAATAAACCTATTCTTTGGATGCATAGTAGGCTACATGGTATTGAAATTAAAAACATTATCCATTGATTTTGGTGAATTAGTACCACTTTAAGGTTTAATGACAGCATCAAGCCATACACTTTGCGCTGACAACGCTTAGGTTGTGGGTTCAATTTCCATTGGGACTACATATAGTTACTGGAAAATGTATGCATTTACTACTGTAAAGGCCAATTTATGCTTTACGCGACAAGTGTCACGCGACAAAAGTGATGTCAAAAGGACAGAAACGTGTCGCATACCTCCAGAAAAATGAAAGGTTGCAGACGCTGTCATAAAATGTCGCGTAATCTGATTGGTTGGAACGACGAGGTACACTCCATTGCCATGGAGATACAGAATACTACTTTCACCTGACTTTGTTTTGTTGTTTTCATGTTATTGCAATGGACGGTTTTGAATAATTGTTTGCAGAGCAGGTGAGGAGGTATCCTCAAATGTATAACTCTTCAAGAAATTATTATAAATACGTCCAATTCATTGGGGGAAATTTCAAGGAATCTCAACAGAGACTAGTTTGAATACAGATATAAGTGGAAACAGTTGCGAGACAGGTAAAGTATATGTTAACATTAGCTAAGCAAACTATCGATGTCTACCTAGCTAGCTAGCAACCTGGTATCACGGCCAAATAAAGCTTGCTAACGTTAGTCTTTTTTTGTCGAAGTAAACGCCAGTTTGCTCAGCTGGTTACCATAGAGACGACGCGACGCTGTTGCCGAGTCGCGATAAGTATGAATGCTCAAAACTCGAAACGTCGTGCGACGTGTCGCGGGACAATAGTCGCGTAAAGCATAAATTGGCCTTAAGTCGCTTTGGATAAGACTTCCAGACAGTCACCCTGGGCATGATCTGTTCTTCCCACTGCGATCCGGTCGCCGCAGTAAACAAACCAGGGCTAGCAGGTTCAAAACCGTCTCTTCCCACATTGCCTTCTGAACTGAACAATTGTACTTTGCACAACAGCACTTTTAGCCATTTTACACTGCATATTTTTCTTTACAGTATTTATTATATGTAGATTCATACGCATATTTTACTGTATTTGCACTGTGTTTATTATTTATTGCTATTTGCACTGTTTTATTGCTCTTGTATTCTTTTTGTGCTGTGGGAATGAGCGGAGAGTGAACATTCCATTGTACTTCTTACATATGGCGAAATAAAACGTTTGTAATTTAGACAAAAAAATCGTGTCCTCAGTGTATGAAAATCTGTAATTTGAAGGTGTCTGGATTATACTACTACATTCATTTCGTGGAGAGATTGGGAGGACAACATGTTGTTCCTGCTCGGGGAGACTGTAATTTGGGATTTTCAACTTGATTCTTCAGTGTAAGTGTCAGACACAAGGCAATAAACAATGTGGAGTTGTTTTTTGGTAGCCTGTTTCTGAAAATTGTCAAAAAAAAATATTTTATTTTCGTAAGAACCATTACGAATGTAGAATGGAAATAAGTATAATAGAAATATAATTGACCGTTAAACTAACCACATTTAGCAGATTCTATCATTTGGGAAATGCACTGTACAGACAACTTGAAAATGGACGTTGACAGCTTTGCTAACTGAGAGCACATTTCAGTTAATATTCATGACCTATGCCCTGAAGATGGCCAACATTACCATTTTGAGGCATTGGCCACATTTTTCAAGTCAAACGCACGGATTCTCTTCACTGAGGGGGACCAGTTTGGAAATTTGAGGAGCCAGGTATGTGCAATATTCTCTCTCCCAAATCTTAAGACCTAAAACAAGTTTAAAGGCGAAAGTAGTCATGAAGTATGTTTGCAAATACCTTAATCGTTAAGGAAAAGATGCACATTTTAATGGTTAAATAACACAAACAACATTGCATACTCTTTCTAGCGTGATCAGAGTGGTCCATCCGTCTCATTCTGGGAGCTCAACTGTTTTGAGGTAATTTCCATACATGTCTAAAATGTCCTTCATTTACTAGTATCGTTCTCCCTTACACGAAGACGGGGAGAGAGCGAGCACAAACAAACAAAATAAACAAAATGGTTTTCAGCCGCCCCGCTCGCGGGTTCCGGCCACAAATAATAGACAAAGATAACAAACTAGATCAAAACCGCCTCTCGGCAAAACACTATAGTAACGTATTGACGCTCAGGACTTTCCAGACAGTTTCGGTTCACTTCCTCCGATTCTCTCGGACTTTCCGCTCTCGTGCTCCAGCCACCGACTGCACTTGTACATTAACTTGTATTATGCTGGAAAGATTTGACCCCAATTTAGGTGTTTATCGTCACAAAAAGGCTGGTTAACATCCTTGTTTTAGACAGAATATTGACATCTTGATGTTTTTGTTTATTTCTATAAACACTTTGCACCCCATTTTGATGCTTTGGCCAGTTTTGGCCACAAAGGAGGATAGGCCTTTATGAACTAGCAGCTAGTATAAATAAGCGGGACACTTTGGGTTTCTCTCTCTCTCTCTCTCTCTCTCTCTCTCTCTCTCTCTCTCTCTCTCTCTCTCTCTCTCTCTCTCTCTCTCTCTCTCTCTCTCTCTCTCTCTCTCACACACACACACACACACACACACTCACACACTGCTCTCACCACAAACATAAAGACTATCCCAAATAGATGCAAATATTTTTTCTTACTTTTATTTGAACTAAAGGCATGTTTATAAAGATATTTTATTTGAGTAGAACATGAACATGAGTAGAAGACTCATGTACAGCCAATGAAGCCCTCTCTGTACTCTTAGACAGTGATAATGACAGTGAAATAGAGGAAGAAGTGTCTGAAACTCATAATGGATGTTGTTGTGCCAAATCTGCCCCTCATCAAATGCAAGACAAACATTACACGTGTAAGATACTAAAAACATGCCAGCACATTTTTTTTAAAGCACATTATGACCATCATGGCCAGTTTGATGAATAATTAGTGCATATTGTGTGCTTTGTAATGAAAAACGAGTGGTGTAATATCAAGGGAAACCATATGGACCAAAAACGGAAATATCTGGTCAAGTTTGTAATGATAGTCAGTGACACGATGATCATTTCAAATAATTACTTTTTGAGGACGTTAAATACATATATCTCACAATTTTGAGGTGACTCGTATAGCACTGACCATTTCTGGCCGAAATAGTATTCATTACATTATTACATTACAGGCATTTAGCAGACGCTCTTATCCAGAGCAACTTACAGTTTACATTTCTTTACATTCCATTTATACAGCTGGATATTAACTGAAGCAATTCAGGTTAAGTACCTTGCTCAAGGGTACAACAGCAGTGTCCCACCTGGGGATTGAACCAGCAACCTTAACATTACAAGCCCAGTTCCCTAACCATTATACCACACTGCCTGTATTCATTGGTTAAACACTGAAACATAATACAAGGGTTAAGAAAGTGCCACACAGGTGTGTGTGCTGGCAGCCCTGCTAGCAGGCCTGGCCGTTAATCACCCTGATTCCCCTGTGCAGACCGACGCCTTCCACAATAATATTGAGCCATACATTAATAGTAGATGTCAAAGCAACATCTTCAAAACTGATTTAAAAACAAAACACCCTAAGGCCTCCCGCGTGGTCTAGTGGTTTCAAAGTCCGATGCTGGCCACGGCGACCGGGTTTCGATTCTCCGTCGCGCCAGAGTCGGCTCTGGTCGGGAGTGCCATCGGGGCGGCAATTGGCTGTCCGCCCCAGGGAGGGGGAAGGGAAGCCGACACACACAGTTTGCTGCGCACAGGAGTGGTTCTGGGGTACCGGAATTACAGTCGACGGCATGACGAGTGCTGTCTCGGAGGAAGCGGCGCTTCGCCATTGTCACTGCCGGTCATAGGGCTACGGCAGCAAACTATGAGGGAGGGGATTGAACTAAGCACAGCGGGTAATTGGCTACCAAATTGGGAGAAAAACGGGGTAAAATCGGAAAAATATATTTTACAAATAAATAAATAAAAACACCCTTTCTTCTCACAGCTACGTTTAATCAAAAATCTCTAAAGATCACAGAATGGACAGAGGGACTCGTGGAGGGTACGGGGAAAGAAGACAGGACTGGAGCCAGGAGGAGAAGACAAGACAGGGAGAGAAGGGGAACTTGGTTGAAGACCGAATGAAGACAGAACAAGAGAAATGGCCGGGGGTAAAGGAGGATGAAGCACCAGAGAAGAAGATGGAGGAGAGGGGCCAGTGGGCGAGTAAGACAGAGTTCCTGCTGGCTCTGTTGGGCAGCATGGTGGGCCTGGGCAATGTGTGGAGGTTCCCTTATCTCTGCTACAAGAACGGCGGGGGTGAGTTTGATAGGGTGGTCCTTGTTTCTCTGACTATGTTGCTATACAAATAGTAATATGACTGAATATTTATACAGTATTGCATCATTGCATAGGTGTCCATCAACACAGAAGTAAAGAGCAACATAAAAATAGCTAAACCAGCTACGACAATGCATAGTAAATAAGACACCGTCGCTAGTTTCAATTAGCGATGTCACGGTATTCACGTGCACCAATGTTTACTGATTAGCCTATTATTAAATACATGAATGTTAGCTCTTCAAACTAATGACTTCTAAAAAAGTTTATAGAAACTGAAAAAGTGAAATCAAATTTTTTGAGATCATAAAAACAAACAAACACGCAAAACCCTTTGTTTAGTAAGCGTAATGTTTTAGCAAAAATAGTCTGGTTAACCAGGTCATTTATCCCTGTGTGGTGTGGTTTGACTCTTGCTTTGCTCGCTTTCCATAAGTTTAATAAACCATGCCCCATGCACAAGAAAATCTTAAGTGCGGACATTTTAATGTAATGACAGACATAATTATACATTCAATGGGAGTAGTATTTCCTTTGCAAGTCATTGTATTTCAAACAAAATAAATCTATGTACAGAGAAGCCTACCCAGTGCACAGGGTAATATTACTACGCATCTAAGTAGGCTAATATACTATCAAATAGGCTACGTTACTGGAATTAGTACTGGGCCGTTCGATTATTTTTGATGAATCGTTCAATTCGAGTCAGTACCTCTAAATGAATCGAACCTTTTTCGGTTTTTCTCTAAGATTGAGCTATCTGGCTTGCATAACTTCCGGGCAACGTTCTGTATGCCTTACGTGTCTTATTACACACTCTTATTAAGTGTATTCATTTTCGGCGAGTTGAGGGCATGGTATCCTATTTAATTGTATGCCTATTTATAATGATTGTTTCTGTTTCATTACCTTTTTAGATGGTGAGTGACTTATGAAGTTATACGTTTTAACAGTTTTGAATATAGGCTATATCTTTTTTTTTTTTTTTTTTCCTTGCTACTGTTATTTGTTAAGAAAATAATTTACAAAGTGCAAAACCGCACTTTTATTTAAATTTGCCAAATACCGCAGGCTCAGCTGCAGGCTGTCTGGTCTGTACCAATGTTCAGTACCACTGTCGAGTCGAGCTCGAGTTGCTGTATCAGTATTCAGCACCACTGCCATGTCCAGTCGAGTCGAGTCGAACTTGAGTTTGCTGTAAGTCCTGTGGGGAAAACCACAACTCAGCACCAGTCAAACCCGCTCAATCCCGGACCATAAAACGTTTGCTTGAGAAGGTATACTGTAACAAATTGTCTCAGCCTATTGCAATAGCCTACTTATATGGCGATCATTGACAGTGGTTCTGTGGCTCACTGTAATCTGTATAATGATCATTTACAGAAGCCATTTGTCTCGGTGCATATAAGGTTGAAAAAGTAGGCGGGCGGCAGGGAGGAGATAACTAGCCAGATATTGAAAATCGAATTGGAGGAACCAGTAGCCTACGTACCATTACAGACTCGGTATGATTCGAGCAAGAGAACTCGTTCTTTTTCGCCCAGTAGGCTACTAACTGGAATTTCCATGCCAGCTGCCGAATCTGACAATTTCATCGTGGAGAGTTATACTGTAGTAGTTTGCTAGTTCGTTATCTGCTTCATTGGTGTAATCAATGTCCATTGAATGAATTGGCGAGCTAACTAGTTTCATGGCAGAACAGCATCAGACTAGCTGTTGACGATCCAACGTTCGCAAGCTACGTAGACTAATATAAGCACCCTGACTAAGCCGTTTTCTGGTTTAGGCTACTGCATATTTTACGAAAAAAATCTGATAAAAGCTGAAGATTGTTAGAAGCCCCAATGGCTAGTTAGCAAGTAATCAATGAGTATGAATGAAGTCTGCAGGAACTGTAGTTTATAGCCTACTGTGGCTGCAATTATTTAGAAATGGTCTCGTGGTTTTGAAAAAAAAAACCTATGCAAATCCGTTTTATAAAATAATAGCCTATCGGTATGAATTTTCCTTTATATTAATATTGGCACGACTAGGGCGTTGTAGGTAATTTACAACAGGCTTACAGGCTTTCGCCTCGTAGCCTACCTGTCAATGTTCAAAGTAGGCCTACGCAAAGTTGAAATATACGAAGTAGGCTAGTCCTGAAGTAGCACATGTTGGTCGAGCAACTGCTATAAAATTGCCCAACCAGTCCAAGTAGTCGCTCTTAACCTTGTGATATGTTAGAAAGGTGTTTCTGTCCCGTGTGATAATCATAAATTCTGACACCACGGTATACCGTCAAACCGGTATACCGTGACATCCCTAGTTTCAATGGCTAACAGGAAGTTTTGCCGATTTATACTTAGTGTGTTCCAAGCCATGTTTAATTAATGGTAAATACTTAATGACTGACTTGCTCATTTTCTACGAACAAGTGTTCAGTGTTATATAGGTTATAATGATCTGCAGCCAGTCGGTTCCAGGTATATTGTCTACCACAAGAGAAATGGGGGACAATCTTGCAGTTTTGTATATCAATACAGCAAACTAATCTATTTGCAGAATATCAATTTTTTTATCCCCACAAGTTTTCATGTTAAATATTGAATAACATCAGTATCAATAGACATATATGACAGTTTTATTATTTTCAGTTATTTTAATATATTAAATTAGATCACCTTTTTCATAATTTGGCGTTACTGATACTTTACATGACCATTCAGTCTCCCAATAATGTAATTTGACATATGAAATGGTACAGAGCAGAAAAGGTTAATAATATCATGATGAAAAACATTAGGTTTATAATGGGTTTGTTTTAATGACAAAAGTATAAAGTTCAATTGTGAGGCACTTTTTTGTTTGCACTGCCTTCTTATTAATTGTAAAAACGAACAGTAATTGAGATTAAATAATAAAAATGGAAAAGGGATTGCCTTAAAAATGCTTGCTTTTAAAATAAAACCACAATTTGGTGGGTTAAACATCAATAATCATATATTTGTGTGTGTGAACTAGGTGCATTCCTGGTTCCATATGCCCTCTTTGTAGTGGCGTGTGGTGTACCTCTGTTCTTACTGGAGAATACCATTGGGCAGTATACCCGCCAGGGACTCATCACATGTTGGAGAAAGCTGTGCCCATTGGCTGAGGGTGAGACTGGATATTTTTATTGGGGGTTAATATTTCAAATTCAAAGACTTCTGCTGGTGGGGCGCTTGGTAGTCATTTTATGAGAGAAATGAAATAGTGTAAAAATGTTTACATACAAATTACCTGTACAATTTTGTAAATCAGATAATTGACTTTGTATTTGTTGACTTGATAAACCTTTGATTGAATGCAGTTCTTGTCCTTCACCCGTCTCTGCCAGTTTATTTTTATTTTTCTCGTTAGCTCAGCACAGTGCAGGAAAATGTACTTAGTAGCGTATCTTGAATGATGTAATAATGTATATTAAATGACATTGAACGAGGGTAGAACTGTGCATGTCCCACATTCAGTATTTGATTCCATGCCCACATACACACATTCACATTGCAATGTGTTAGCCTTGATGCTCACACACCTCGCACACGCACACAAACACGCACACAGACAGGAACACAAGACACGCTGAGTGAAACGATTAAACACCATTGAATAGTCCATGTAGCCTATGTTACGACTTTCCAGTTCTGCTGATGTGTGTTGGACACATCAGGCACACATAGCCTAACATTTAACCTGTCCATATATTATTTTCTCTCTAGTTCTGATTATGATATGACCACTCGTCAATCATGAGTCATGCTTCTGTAACGACAGTGGGTAGGTCTGCCTCTGCCTGCAGCAAGTTTCGAACCGAGGATCTCAACGCAACAAGAGACACGATTAGCCCGCTGAGCTAAAGACTCAAGTCCCTAGCCAAGGGGGATCCAATCATACTCTTGCCATTTATTCTGTCGAGAACGCTCACGTGCTTAACTCACGTATTGGAGTTCCTCTGCTACACTCTCCCCCTTGAAATTCCTGCAGCAACCACAGGTTCCCTGTGCAGGTTAATGTAACGGCAGTGGGAAGATCTGCCTCTGCCTGCAGCGAGTTTCGAACCGAGGATGTCAACGCAACAAGAGACACGATTAACCCGCTGAGCTAAAGACTCATATCCCTAGGTTTGAAACTTCTGAGCATTTTTGAGCATGAAATATACCTCATTACTTATATAGTATATTTTATACTCTTTTGTTCAGCTTTATCAAAGGTATGAATAAAAACTGAGTCTACTGTACATGTGTTTAAATCAGACAGTTGGGTTTGTATTTGTTGACTCGATAAACCTTTGATTGAATGGAGTTCTTGCATTCAATCAAAGGCCAGGAAGACTGCGAAGACTGCCTTCCTTCTCTCTCCAGGCAGCAGAGGGGGGAAATGTTTGGTGCTTTAAGGGAACAGGCTCTTATAGGGTAGACGGTCAGCTAGGCCTCTGGGGGTCAGGATGCCACAAATTAGTCAACGACTGACTCCAGTTCTGTCTTCTGGAGTGAGATATGTGGCCCAGGGACGAGGCTGTGACGCTTGTTTTGGCATTTCTGCAGGCCACAAGCCTTTCCGGTGTACATAAGATGGTCCTAAGAGGATAGATTCTCTGAACATCATCTATGTTTGCCTGTTCCCCTGCCGATCAGTTTGTACGAAACCTGACTGATTACTTTTTGCTGCCGGTATCTCTCTGTTATCTGTTTGTTTGAGCCCCTCAGGGATTGGCTATGCAGGATTGGTGATACAGCTCTATGGCAGTATGTGTTACATCGTCATCCTGGCCTGGGCTCTCTTCTACCTCATCTTCTCCTTCCGAGCTCAGCTACCCTGGGCCAGCTGCACAAACGCCTGGAACACAGGTACACCTACACTGGAACAGAAGTGCGGACACACACACTATAATGGTACATTCACCTGGAAACTTATTGGAAAAGGTTTAAAAGTGGGAAAACCTTCCAAACCACGAGGAAGCACACCTCCCCCCCAGGTATCACCCTTTGATAACTTGTAGATTTTGATAACTCACGCTTGTGGAGTTGGCTCCCAGTTTCCATATGCTCGAAATGAAAAGAGTGGGAGCGACACAGCTAAAGTACCCCAGTAATCTAAGAATGACCTGTAGGTTACCTGTTAAGAATTAAACAGGAGGGCAAATTTTGCGGATGAAAATATGTTTTTCCTTCAAACTTTCTCAATCAGTCAACTGTGTGGACCTCACAACACGGAACCTCACAGCCAATTGGACCCAGCTGACCAACACCACTGCTGCAGCCGTTGAGTTCTGGGAGTAAGCCCATGACACAAATCCAGATTCTACAGCAGCACCACACTGATCTGCTACAAGATGAGCCTAATCAATTTATCTTCTCTCCATATCTCTTTTGTTATGTTTTTTTTAATTTTCCTTTTGTCACACTGGCATGTCCAACCAATCGATGTCTCTCCTCCAGGCGTAGAGTGCTCTCCATCTCAGGGGGCATTGAGGAGGTGGGCGGTGTCAGATGGGAGCTGGCACTGTGTCTCTTTCTGATGTGGGTCACCTGTTACTTCTGCCTTTGGAAAGGGGTCAAGTCCACAGGGAGGGTCTGTTAGAGAGAATTACCTTATGTTTGTCATAGTCTTTCTCATATACTCTCAAACTCTTTTACTCAAAAATGTCATACCGTAATGGAGGTATATAATGTTTCTTTTTTTCTCTCTTTGGCTTCTGCAACACTCTAACTGGTGTCTACAGATTTTCCACAAGTTTACTGATTGCAAACAGATTGCAACTTGAATCAAATAGAAATTGCCGAACTGAATTGGTAGTGCACAACACATGATGTAGACCAAAATGAATTTACTGTGATGTACTGTACCATTCTCTCCAGGCAGTGTATTTCACTGCTACATTCCCGTACGTGATGCTCTTGGTGCTGCTGGTGCGAGGACTGACTCTACCTGGGGCTCTACAGGGGATTGTATTCTACCTGTACCCTGACCCCACCCGTCTTGCAGACCCACAGGTACCGTACCCCCTCAAATCAGGGCTGCTTATCACCGACGGTCCACACCAGTCGCTCTCAGCATTGGATTCCACCGCACGTCTTTCGATGGTTTGTGATCTCTCCGCAGGTGTGGATGGAGGCTGGAGCTCAGATATTCTTCTCATACAGTGTGGGAGCAGGCTCTTTGACGGTACTGGGCAGCTACAATAACTACAATAACAACTGCTACAAGTGAGGGCCCCCTTCTCACACCGTGACACGTGTACAAGTGCATGTCCAGGGACAAAAGACTATCAGCAACACATTCCAGCAGTTCTGTTCATCAAATTCCTTAAAACAAAAAGCTTTTGTTTTGTAAGAAATAGTTTTGTAAGAAAAATCTTCAACCGTTTAACGAAGGATCTTTATCATTTGCCAAAATGGTTCAATGGCATCTTTTGAAAAAGCTCACCTCTGGACATTTTTTACCTAACCTGTGTTGTAGGGACTGCTGGCTGTGCCTGCTGAACAGTGGAACCAGCTTTGTGGCGGGGTTTGCTGTGTTCTCTGTGCTGGGGTTCATGGCACATGAACTGGGCGTCCCTATTGAGAAGGTGGCCGAGTCAGGTAAGAGCACCCACTTGAATCATGAAGGTTTCTTTATTTACATTTTTAAATTTTACATTTGTTTCAGATTTTTTCAATTTTTTCTCCCAATTTAGTAGTCAATTACACCCTGTATTTGTTTTTGATTTACATTCCCCACATGAGTCCACCACTTGTCTCTTGTCACTTGTCACTATGAGGCAGGCTAATTCTCCGAAGGCAGCGAATCCCTTCTTCGAGTCGGAATTCACCCACCCGTGTTCTGGATGCACCCTTACGTGCTTCATGACAAACTCGAACCGGCTCAACCTCCCCCCTCCCCCTGGGGCAGACAGCCAAATGCCGCCCCCGATCGGGGCTTGTGACCAGGGCCAGTCTGGTAGAGACGGGTTTCAAACCGCGTCCCTGACAGGCAGTGCACACCGTATCGGACCATCTGTTGCCCCTTAAGATGTTTTTTTATTAAATTAACTTTTTGTTGTGTCTTTTTTTTTCTTTTCTACATCCTTCCTTTCCTCTCCCCTGCCCCTCTCTCTCTCAGGCCCTGGTCTGGCCTTCATTGTGTACCCACAAGCAACGGCCATGATGCCTCTCCCTCAGCTCTGGGCTGCATGCTTCTTCTTTATGCTCATTCTCCTGGGCCTGGACACCCAGGTGACACTACAGCTGTGCCATAGCAACCAGCCTTACCTGGCTGTGACCATCGTCATGTCTGTCTATTCTGCATAGCTCAGTGTTTTGTTTTCCCCTGCCCAGGATAGACTGTACACCTCTACACCCGCCTCTCTTTCTTTTCTTTCTCTGTTAGTTTGTGTCAGTGGAGGTGGTGGTAACCTCGATGTGTGACCTGTTTCCTGCGGTTCTGCGCAGAGCGGGACGCAGACAGATCTTCCTGCTGCTCTTCTGTGTCGCCTGCTTCTTCGTGGAGTTCTGTCTGATCTCAGAGGTGAGAGATGGTCGGGGCTCATGGGACCGCAGAGAAACTGTGGAGAGACTGTAAACGTGGCGTAAAAGCGTTTGTCTGTAACTCACTGCTGCGTCCACACTGTGTTTTCCTTCCACATTCCACATTGTCGTCTTGAATGAACCCATTCAACTGTCCTCACTGACGTCAACAATCACTGTCCATCTTCTGCCGCAGGCTGAAAACACACCTCTTTAGACTGCACCTCAGACCTTAACACACCCATCCCTGTATTTAAAAAACTTGTTGCACTTATTGTTTATTTCCTTGTAATTAGCACTTGTGTTGTTTATGTGGCTTACTCGATGAATGATGTGCTTAGACCAGGGGTCACCAACCTTTTTGAAACTGAGAGCTACTTCATGGGTACTGAGTCATACGAAGGGCTACCAGTTTGATACACTCTTCTGAAATAACAAATTTGGTCAGTTTGCCTTTAGTTATATATTATTATTAATGATAAATGATACTCATCTATGTGAAGACACTGATCACGTTAATGATTTCTCACAATAATTATCAACAATGACTTAACAAGGTGGGAAACAGATAATATCAATATTTAACACTTTATTTCTATTAATCTATTCATATTTAGAACAGTCCTGCGGGCGACTCATGTGGTCCTTGGGGGCGACCTGGTGCCCGCGGGCACCGTGTTGGTGACCCCTGGCTTAGACATTGTAGCATCAAGTGGTTGTTAATTTACTCTGAGACACTGAATGCCCTTTCTGTAAGTGGCTTTGGATAAAGGGCTAAATGATTGTATTGTTCATGTCCTCCTTTGTTCTCTCTCCTTCTCTACAGGGTGGGATGTATGTTTTCCAGCTTATTGATTATTACGGAGGCAGTGGGGTGTGTGTAATCTTCCTGGCCGCGTTGGAGTCCTCCATTATCGGTTGGGTCTTTGGTGAGTGTAAGGATTTCAGTTACATTGCGCTCTGCCACGCTGACACAAATTCACATGTTTGCGGTGCTGTAACCCCACCGAAACAGCACTGCCATTTTATAAATGACGTCGGACATGTGGATTCCAGGACAACACACATGGCCCAGATACAACTGTACTCTCTGTCACTCTCCTGTTGGTGTTACTCAGGAAATGAACACTTAAAAAAAAAAAAAATGTTTTAAACAGAAGTAATTTTCACTGCTTAAGCTTCTCGTAACTGCATTCATTTTTCAGCAAAGATGAGGGCAGGGTACTTGAAGAGTTTCATCTTTATTGAAAAACTTTAAGTACAGATTTTCTATTAAGCACAAGTGACTTCTATTTAAAATATACACTCCTTTTGGGGTTTTCTACCATGAGTTATGTATTTTTTGCCTGTAATTCAGGCTCTGAATAACTGCCGCTCTTATTGGCTTGTACAACTTTGGTGATGTTTTTACAGTAACATTCATACGGTCGCAAACGTAACGGCATTATTTCACAGACAACTTCAGCATGTCAAAATGTGTTCATCTTTAGCCTCGTCTGTACTGAGTTTCTATGAACGCTTTTAAAATATGTTCACGTTGATGACCTCTGTGTTGCACCATCAGGGGCTGAGCGCTTGTGCGATGTGATTGAGGACATGGCTGGCGTGCGCCCCAACGCCTTCTTCAAAGTCTGCTGGTGCTACCTCACTCCCCTGGTGTCCCTGGTGAGTCTGACTTCAGCCACTTACATCTCTGCTGCGGGCCGTTTCCACTGAAGGGCTCTCATTGAACACGGTTTGTTTTTCTGCGTAACCGATACCAATACCCAGACAGAGATGGAACCTAACAAAGGTTGTGCATGTTAAAATGTGTTTGTGCAAAAGACAGTCCTGTTCACAGGCCACCTTGAGATAACCACGTCCTGAGATAACTCCCTATTATCCTGCCTCCCAGTATCACCAGTATACCGTCTGAAGGAAGCCGTTGTGCCCAGTCGAGGTTACCTCCAGAACACCCAGATTAGCTGCCCTCCCCATTAGTGTCTCTCAGGGGGAACTAGAGCAGAGGTCCCGGTCCTTAAGGTAACTAGGACAAAGGCTATGCTTCAACATAAGGTTGAAAGCTGCCGTGTGTATAAAACTAGGGTGGTGTGTATTAAAACCAGGTGCTGTAATGAACAGTGCCGTGTGCATGAAATGACACCCAAGGCAGATCAAGGAAGGGGTATGAGCTTGTCACATCTGTCATGAAAGGAATAAGAGAACCACGCCTGCGTGCGTGCGTGATGTGTAATAAAAAGGAAGAGTGGCCTGCATGCTACAGTTCTCAGAATCCGTCCATGTGAGCGTATTGGAACTCTTCTGCGCAGGATAAAACTTTGAACAACCGCATCCCCACTCTCCTGACTGGTTCTTTGGAAGCTAATGCCATTGTCTGTAACGAGAACACGATGAAGTGATGAAAAATATAGATGAACGCAATACTGCACAACACTGATATAGAAACGCATGATCATAAAACACTGCATGGGACTAAACTTGCATATACTGCAGCTGTCCGTCATTTCAAATTTTGAAAATGTTACTTTGCTTTGTTTTGTTTGTTGCTAGGGTGCGAGGATGATGTATGACTTGGAGGGTGATATGTCACCTTTCCTGGTTTGGAGTTCCTGTTGCATCACATAACTCCTACATAACTCCTACATCACTGCCTTTACTCAATTGACCCTTCGCTAAACCACGCCCCAAAACGCAAACTGGCCAATCACAGCGCCGTGTTTTACATACTCCGACAGAGGCTCCGACTGTTTTTTTTGCCTTCCATTCACTTTCACGCAAAAATTAGAAATTTTCGAGCTGGTTTTGCGGATTTTTAGCAAATTATGGTTAAACGTTGTGCCTGGGGCACGTGTAACAGTGACACTCGTTACCCAGAGAGGTTTGAAGGAGATATACGTTTGTTTCCCTTTATAAAACCTAAATTAAATCCTGAAAACTGTTAGCCAGCTAAGCTAACGTGGCTACGGTCTGGATATACAGCTCCGGGTTGCAACGTTGGTAAAGTTAGACTAAATGTTAGCTTTGTTATTCGTGATCCAGACAGCTTGCTAACGTTAAGATGTTACAGTCAAGCTCTAGAAAACCAAGTGGGCAACGTTACCTTGATGTCAAAATGTAATACTAATGTAATACTAATATTTCATTACTATTTCAGCACTTTGTCAATGGGAAGCCCAGTCCCGAGTACCCAAATCTTGTGGAAGACTGGGCTGACACACTGCTGATATTTTTTGCTTTACAGAGGTCCAGGGTATGGAGCTACCTGTGGAGCTAACCAGAGTAATGTCGTTACAGCACACTATAGGCGACTAATGTTACGTTAGTTAGCTAATGCTAGCTAACTTACTACTGAATGTAACGTTATATAGGCCTACTGCTTTTTGGTTTTTAATGATTGTAATATAAATAGAGACCTACCCAGCTGTACAGGAACAGTGTTGCTCCTTAATGTCGTTGTCCTCTGTCTCAATCGCCCGGTGATGCGATGGTTCACTTTTACTCTGATCTGTAGGCTTTCGCTTCTATCTTAATTTTTTTAACGTCATTTTGTTGCTGAGTCAGTGTGATATCTTGAATATAACCTTCAAATGCATATTGTAGACCCTTCTGTCTGCTTCTATCTGAAATCGCTTTTTCTATTTTCCAAAAATTGGACAATATTTCTCCAGGGAGTGCAGTTAGCGACAGTGGGAGCGCCATGCTGGCTCCGAAAGCTTGACGTACTTAGCAACAATAACTAAGGGGGGCGTGGTTTAGCGAAGGGTCAATTGTAGCTGTCGAGGGAAAAAAACTTGTTAGGATTGGAGAGGATTTCTTAAACAGTATTAAAAGCTTTTATTATGCACAGCTACACGGAGACCCGTGTCACACTGGACACCGAATCTCCCGCCTTTCAGGTTTAAATGGCAGGTTTATAACAGACAAAATGGAAGGGGAGGAAACCAAATAAAAGGGGAGGGAGCAGGGCGGTAACTTTATTCGAAACTGGAACAGGGCGTTACTGATAGCAAAACAGGATGGAGGATTACTGCAGTTGTGAAAGCTAAGACCCCAACGTGTGATTACCCCTTGTGGTGCGAAGGGGCCACATAGGACAGATGTCCTTTTTATCTTTCGGCCCGAAAACCTTTTGTCTAAAGTAGAACAGAACTGTGGGTGGCTGTTTAGCTATTACAGATTCTCAGCATTTTAACATAATACAGACAGAACACATTTTTTCCTTCCACATAGCAGAATATTGTGGGAGTGAATCCAAGAACGTTTTGCTTCCTGACTTCCCTCCCTCCTCACCAGGGCTCCATCATCTTCTACTTTGTGAAGTACCAGCCCCTCACCTTCAACCACTGGTACGTGTACCCAGACTGGGCGTACGCGCTGGGCTGGATAATGGCGCTCTCCTCCATCCTGCTGGCCCCGTTCTTCGGGATTATCAAGATCTGCACTGGCAAGGGCAGCATTAAGCAGGTGAGAGGAACGTACCCCGGCCACACAGAACTGAAACAATACCCCAAAATGACTGCAAAGTAATGCACACAGAAAACATGTTAATTAACCAAGTAAAACAAATAACCTACACTATATGGCCAAAAGTCAGTGGACACCTGACCATCACACCTATATGAGCTTGTTGGACATCCCATTCTAAAACCATGGGCATTAATATGGAGTTGGACCCCCCTTTGCGGCTATGACAGCTGCCGCTCTTCTGGGAAGGTTTTCCACAAGATTTTGCAGTGTGTCTGTGGGAATTTGTGCCCATTCAGCCAAAAGAGCATCTTTGAGGTCAGGCACTGATGTTGGACAAGGCCTGGCTCGCAATCGGCGTTCAGTGGGTTTGAGGTCAGGGCTCTGTGCAGGCCAATGGAGTTCCTCCACACCAAACTCGTCTAAATATGTCTTTATGGACCTCGCTTTGTGCACAGGGGCACAGTCATGTTGGAACAGCAAAGGGCCTTCCCCAAACTGTTGCCACAAAGTTGGAAGCGCCCAATTGGCTAAGATGTCTTCGTATCCTATAGCATTAAGAATACCCTTCACTGGAACTAAGGGGCCTATCCCAAACCCTGAGAAACAGCCCTGAACTCAATAATTAGTAGGGGTGTCCACTGACTTTTGGCCATATAGTGTACTTTAAACCTACATTACCTGCTTTACTTTTGGCTTTGATGACCTAAAACAAACACATGGGGACCCCACTGCCAGCCTGAGAAACAGCAATGGAGGTGGATGAAGCATGGTGTGTGATGGACACAGTGTTGTCTTCACATCGCACGCTTTGTTGTATGAACTGTTTTCTACAGCGTTTATCTGCCCTGTGTCACCCTGACGACAACCTCCCGCTGGCAGAGAAGCAGAGAGCCGCGCGCCAACAGGGAGCGAGAGAAGGAACGGAGATGGGAGAGATGTTGACGGATGAACAAAGACGCGTCAAATAAAATATGAATGAAGGACCAAAGAAACTTAAGAAAAACGTTGTTTTTTCGTTTCTGAAAAGTACATCTGTGGTTCTGTGTGGCTCAGTAGGTAGAGCATGGCATTGGCAATGCATAGGTTGTGGGTTCAATTCCCACTGGGAGCACATATACTGAAAAATGTATGCATTCACTACTGTAAATCGCTTTGGATAAAATCGTCTGCTAAATGGCATATACAGTATATACATCTCAGGAACAGATTTAAATAAACACTTTCGATGTCCTGGCCAAAGAAATCTTGTATTTTAAATCTTTAAGAAGTGACGAAACCCTGTGCTGATTTGAAAAGACATGATATAAATGTGTGGTGAAACGATATGAATCTGCATATGTACATACAATGGTCTTTATACAATGTATAAAAAAAAATCTATTTATATAAAGTGCAATGAAACAAGCTCTTACATAATGCTTTTCTTGAGAAAATCCCAGGGCTCATTACAAGAATAAATATATATATTGTAGATATAAACATTTTGGAGGCAACCAAGAGGAATAGGCACACATGAACAGGAAAGATAACATATTTAGATCTGTTTTAAAAGTGACAACCAAAACAGCCGAATTACAGGTTTTGAAAACCGGTTGCAGAAAGCTTATGGATCTTATCATTGCCAACAAACAAAGCACTGATATTTAGACTTGGACAAGCACCTTGTCTATTCATTCTGTAATCACTAGAGGACTTGTGCAGGTATTGCACAGTAAGGCTACACAAGTCACAATGTGACCTTGTATCAGACACTTGCACTGAAGAATCAAGTTGAAAATCTAATTTTGAAGCTACGCTTCTATCTGCAAATATAATATAAGGTAAGCTGTCAATGCAACATCTTCAAAACTGATATAAAAAAGTTATTCTCAGTAAGACTCTGTTTTGGGTGGGTGGAGTCTAATATAAAATCTCTAAAGATCACAGAATGGACAGAGGGATTCGTGGAGGGTACGGGAAAAGAAGACAGGACTGGAGCCAGGAGGAGAAGACAGGACGGGGAGAGAAGGGGAACTTGGTTGAAGACCGAATGAAGACAGAACAAGAGAAATGGCCAGAGGAAAAGGGGGATGAAGCACCAGAGAAGAAGATGGATGAGAGGGGCCAGTGGGCGAGTAAGACAGAGTTCCTGCTGGCTCTGTTGGGCAGCATGGTGGGCCTGGGCAATGTGTGGAGGTTCCCTTATCTCTGCTACAAGAACGGCGGGGGTGAGTTTGATAGGGTGGTCCTTGTTTCTCTGTCTAGGTATTAACTGTGCAGTGACAAATATGTGTCCTTGAATGTATTCAACTTTGTTGCTATACAAGTAATAATATGACAATGTTCATACGGTATTGCATCATTGCACAGATCTCCATCAACACATAAATAAAGATCAACATAAAAATAGCTAAACCAGCTATGACAATGCACAGTAAATAAGACACCGTCGCTAGTTTCAATGGTTAACAGTACGTTTTGCAGATAATGTTTGCAGATTCATACTTAGTGTTCCAGGCCATGTTGAATCATTAGAAAATACTTAATGACTGACTAGCTCATCTTCTAATAACAAGTCTTCAGTGCTATATACAATGACGTGCAGCCTGTCAGTTCCAGGTATATTATCAACCACAAGAGAAGTGGTGGACAATCTTGCAGTTTTGCATGTTACTGCAGCAACCTCTAATTTATATGCAGAATATCGGAGAAGGTCAAATTATGGGGAAAGAGGTGGATCAGATTTGTACCTAGTCCTATAGGAAAATGTGTCTAATCATATATTTGTGTGTGTGAACCAAGTGCATTTCTGGTTCCGTATGTCCTCTTTGTAGTGGCGTGTGGCTGTTCTTACTAGAGAATGTCATTGGGCAGTATAGCCTATAGGAAAATGTGTCTGTGTCATTCTCAGAATATGGTGGCTTTCTGACTTGCAAAATGTTCAGACTTTCAATTATTTTTTTATCCCCATAAGTTTCTGTGAAATATGTATGAACATCTTAGCAGAATCAATAGATGTATATGACAGCTTAATTTTTTAATTTAACTCTTCTTCCTTTGAGACAGAAGTAGCCCACCCACATTCTGGAGACACCGTTTGTGCTTCTCGACAAGCTGATAGCAGCTCACCCTCCCCCTGGGGCGGACAGCCAAATGCCGCCCCCGATCGGGGCTCCCTGCCAGGGTCGGTCTGTGATAGGCAGCACACACTCGTTAAGCACCAGTCAAAACTAGAGTGTTAGACTTCTGCGCTATCGGTTATAGTTATTTTAATATATTAAATTAGATCATGCATGTGCCACCTTTTTCGTCATTGGTGTTGCTGATATTTTACATGACCATTCAGTCTCCCAAGAATGTAATTTGACATAGGAAATGGCACAAATGGTACACAGCAGAAAGGGTTAATGATATGATGAAAACATTTGGTTTATAATGGATTTATTTTGATTTAAAATGTATAAATGCAATTTTCTGTTTGTACTTCTTATTAACTATAAAAATGAACAGTAATTGAGTTTAAATAATTCAAATGTATACCTTAAAACACCTAAAATGCTTACTTTTAAAATAAAACCCAAATCTGGTGAGTTAAACATCAATAATCATATATTTGTGTGTGTGTGTGTGAACCAGGTGCATTCCTGGTTCCGTATGTCCTCTTTGCAGTGACGTGTGGCGTACCGCTGTTCTTACTGGAGAGTGTCATTGGGCAGTATACCCGCCAGGGACTCATCACATGTTGGAGAAGGCTGTGCCCATTGGCTGAGGGTGAGACCAGATATTCTTATTGGGGGGTAATGTTGCAAATTCAAATTCAAAGACTTCTGCTGGTGGGGTGCTTGGTAGTCATTTTGTGGGAGAAAAATTGTGTAAAAATGTTTACATACAAATGTTTCTATACAATTTTTATTCACAGCCATGATAAAGATGAAGAAAAGAGATTGTATAAAATAAACAATATAAGTAATGAGCTTTATTTTATGCTCACAAAATTCATAAAATTATATTCTTTAATAATAATGCATTAGCACGAACCAAAATCGAACAGTTCACAAATTATATATTTTTTCCCAGAAAAATCAAGAATCACAAATATTCACACCCCTGTTATCAGTCCTTTGTGGTTCCTCCCTTGGCCATTATAACAGCAAGTCGTCGCCTTCTGTAGTGTCGTGCAAGGTTATGGAACTTCTTGGGGGGGATCCTCAACCATTCCTCCATGCAGAATTGTTCTAGTTCCTACAGATTATTGGGTTAATGTTTGTGGACTGCCTTTTTGAGTTCAAACCACAAATGTTCAATTGGATTCAGGTCTGGAGACTGAGATGGCCACGTCAGGACATTGATCTTGTGCTCTGTCAACCATTTCTTAGTTGCTTTGGACATCTATTTGGGATCGTTGTCTTGTTGGAAGGTCCATCTGCAGCCAAGGTGTAGCTTCCTGGCAGAGGGAACAAGGTTTTTGGACAAAATGTCTTAGTACATGCTGGACTTCATGGTTTCATCTATTTTAATAAGGGCCACAGGGCCTGTGGATGCAAAACAACCTCAAAGCATTAAAGATCCACCACACCACGTTTCACTGTAGACATGAGGTGCTTTTCAACATTGCTTGCATTCTTTGGACACCAAACTTAATTACATTACATTACAGGCATTTAGCAGACGCTCTTATCCAGAGCGACTTATACAGTTTAACATTCCGTCTCACTACATGTGGGAGTAAAATAGACTTGCATCCTCTACCTGACAGGTTAGGCACTGTTCCAGTGGCCTTAATGTTCCTAATAATTGACACAACAGTGGACAGCGGTATCTTTATAACTTTTTAGTGATTTTTTTGAAGCCATCTCCTGGGTCGGTATTCACAAAGCATTTTAAGGGTAAAAGTTGGTCCTAACTCTGCAATTTAGGAGCAACTCCGAAAAATAATGGGCGTGTCACTCATAAATGTAGGACTCCTAATTTTTGGGATAAGAGTATTTCACAAAGGGTTTGAGAGCTAAAAACAGCTCCTAAGTCCAGGAGAAGTTAGAAGCAGTCAAGAGGACTTCTAAGTCGCTAAAGACCTACTCACAGCGATCCGAAAATCTGCTGCTGCCGGCAATCGTAGTCGCATTCGCGTCAACACTTTGGAGATATTGAATGATACAGAGCTCATAAAAAGGTACCGCCTCAATCGCGAGGGTATTATATATATTATATTATATATATTATATATAGATACCCGCTGATTGTTTATGAGATGCAGACACATAACTAATTGACTAGTCAGTATTCTTGGTTTCATGTGAAATCAGTGACACATAGCCTACATTTGTATTTTAGAATCTTTATTAGAATATAATAGGGGTGCATCGGATCATTTTTCGGATCAGCAAAAAAATAAATAACGGGGGCCAAAGGCGCGTTTCCACCAAATTACCAGGAACTACTTTCAAGGAATTGAATGAATGATCATTTCAGTTTTTCAATTTAAGTTATTTCACTAAATCTTTATTCAAAAATTTCACTAAATACATTTTTAGATTCAGTGCGCCTTAGGCGATTTAACTAGGGTGGTCTTATGCCTGAATTAATTTAATAAAAAATTAAAATATCGCTAATGTTTACATTTTATTTAATTCGGTCACGTTTCTAAAAACCTGCCTCCCAGAAAGGCATTTAGTATGAAAAACAAAGCAAACCAAAACATACATGGTTGTCTATCTCTTCACTGTAACTCTGCATCGAGATTTAGGGAATTGTTACTTTAAAACATAACAGCGGCAGAAAAACTGTATTTCTCTATGATGGTTAAATTTAGCTATTAATCCGCGGATCATATGCGTGCCGGACCGTAGGGTTGATCCGTACGGATCACCGATCAACTGCGATCCGTTACACCAGTAGAATATAACAGGAACAGGTAGGCCTACATACCCCTTTACAGTAGCATATAATTTATTTTCTAGGTTGAAATCGCGGGCAGAGACCCATCCCCTATATCAGCCAATCGCTGTGGGCATTCTGAGTAAGCTCGTTCATGAGACACAACGTCATCCATAGCAACGACGTAAACCCCGCCCTCACTCTTAGCTTGAAAATTCTAGGACTCCTTTAGTATGAGTTTGTCTTTGCAGCTTTGTTAATAGGTTTTAAGACAGGACTCCTAACTAAAATGTTTTAGTGCGATTTAGGAGTACTCCTAGTCGTAAGATAAAATGCTTTGTGAATACCGGCCCAGGACGCCACAAATTAATCAACAACTGGCTCCAGCTATGTCTTCTGGAGTGAGATATGGGGCCCAGGGACGAGGGTGTGACGTATGTATTAGCATGTCCCCAGACACCACAAGCCTTTCCTGGTTCTAAGAGGATAGATTCTCTGAACAACATCTGTTTGCCTGTTCCCCTGCCGATCAGTTTGTACGAAACCTGACTGATACCTTTTGGCTGCTGGTCTCTCTCTGTTATCTGTTTGTTTGAGCCCCTCAGGGATTGGCTATGGGGATTGGTGATACAGCTCTATAGCTGTTTGTGTTACATCGTCATCCTGGCCTGGGCTCTCTTCTACCTCATCTTCTCCTTCCGAGCTCAGCTACCCTGGGCCAGCTGCACGAACGCCTGGAACACAGGTACACCAACACCTGGAACAGAAGTGTGGACACACACACTATAATGGCACATTCACCTGGAAATGTATTACAAAAGGTTGAAAGTGGCCTCAAGCATGGTCTAGCGGTAAGAGCGTTTGACGCTAGCCATGGCAACCGGGGTTCGATTCCACTTGCACCATTTCCGCCCCTGGGGGCAGGGATAAAAGCCAAAGGGAAAACTTGCTGCATATATGAGTGGTCAAGTGTGTCAGTGACAGGCTTTGGCTTAGGCGGGTACTGGCTCGGAGGAAGCAGTACAGCGCTCACTACCGGCTGGAATACGGCAGGGAGTTCTCATACGAGGGAAGGGATAATTGGCACGAAAAAGACAGGGGTGGGGAAATTGGATACTAACGGTGCAGGAAAATGGGAAAAAACATGAGGAAGCACACCTCCCTCCTCCACCCCCCAGGTATCACCCTTTCATAACTTGTTGATTTGGATAACTCGCGCTTGTGGAGTTGCTTAAAATGAAATAGGTTACCTGTTAAGAATTAAAAGGGAGAGCAAATTTTGCAGTGACATGTGTTTTCCCTTTAAACTTTCTCAACCAGTCAACTGTGTGGATCTCACAACACGGAACCTCACAGCCAATTGGACCCAGCGGACCAACACCACTGCTGCAGCCGTTGAGTTCTGGGAGTAAGGCCATGACACAAATCCAGGTTCCACCTTTTTTAAGGAGTACAGCAGCACCACACTGATCTGCTACAAGATGAGCTTAATGGATTTATCTTCTCTCCATATCTCTTTTGTTATGTTTTTTTAAATTCTCCTTTTGTCACACTGGCATGTCCAACCAATCGATGTCTCTCTTCCAGGCGTAGAGTCCTCGCCATCTCAGGGGGCATCGAGGAGGTGGGCAGTGTCAGATGGGAGCTGGCACTGTGTCTCTTTGCGATTTGGGTCACCTGTTACTTTTGCCTTTGGAAAGGGGTCAGGTCCACAGGGAAGGTCTGTTAGAGAATTAGCTTATGTTTGTTATGGTCTTTCTCATATACTCTCAAACTCTTTTACTGTAAAATCTAATACCGTAATGGTATCTAACTGTGTCCACAGATTTTTCACTAGTTTACTGATTGCAAACAGATTGCAACTTGAATCAAATTGAAATTGCCCTACTGAATTTGTACTGCACAACACATGATGTAGACCAAAATGAATTTACTGTGATGTACTGTACCATTCTCTCCAGGCAGTGTATTTCACTGCTACATTCCCGTATGTGATGCTCTTGGTGCTGCTGGTGCGAGGACTGACTCTACCTGGGGCTCTAAAGGGGATCGTGTTCTACCTGTACCCTGACCCCACCCGTCTTGCAGACCCACAGGTACCGTACCACCTCAAATCAGGGCTGCTTATCACCGACGGTCCACACCAGTCGCTCTCAGCATTGGATTCCACCAATGGTTTGTGATCTCTTCGCAGGTGTGGATGGAGGCTGGAGCTCAGATATTCTTCTCATACAGTGTGGGAGCAGGCTCTTTGACGGTACTGGGCAGCTACAATAACTACAATAACAACTGCTACAAGTGAGGGCCCCCTTCTCACACCGTGACACGTGTACAATTGTGACAAGTGCATGTCCAGGGATAAAAGACAGCCCAGTGGTTCTGTTAATCAAATTCCTTAAAACAAAAAGCTTTAACAGTTTTGGAAAAAAATCTTCAACCGTTTAACAAAGGATCATTTGCCGAAATGGTTCAATGGCATCTTTTGAAAAAGCTTGCCTGTGGACATTTTTACAAAACCTGTGCTGTTGCAGGGACTGCTGGATGTGCCTGCTGAACAGTGGAACCAGCTTTGTGGCAGGGTTTGCAGTGTTCTCTGTGCTGGGGTTCATGGCACACGAACTGGGCATCCCTATTGAGAAGGTGGCCGAGTCAGGTATGAGCACCCACTTGAATCAGGGGAATTTATTAGTCGGGAAGAGGAGGTGGGAGAAGTGGCACAAAAAAACATGAAGATACATTAAGATTTTTTTTACTGAAATAAACTCTTTTTTTTTTTCTTTCCCTCTCCTCCCCCCTGCCCCTCTCTCTCTCAGGCCCTGGTCTGGCCTTCATTGCGTACCCACAAGGAACAGCCATGATGCCTCTCCCTCAGCTCTGGGCTGCATGCTTCTTCATTATGCTCATTCTCCTGGGCCTGGACACCCAGGTAGCACCTCAGCTGTGCCATAGCAACCAGCCTTACCTGGCTGTGACCTTCATCATGTCTGTCTATTCTGCATAGCTCAGTGTTTTGTTTCCCCCTGCCCAGGATAGACTGTACACCTCTACACCCGCCTCTCTTTCTTTCTTTCTTTCTCTGTTAGTTTGTGTCAGTGGAGGTGGTGGTAACCACGGTGTGTGACCTGTTTCCTGCGGTTCTGCGCAGAGCGGGACGCAGACAGATCTTCCTGCTGCTCTTCTGTGTTGCCTGCTTCCTCTTGGAGCTGTGTCTGATCTCAGAGGTGAGAGATGATCGGGGCTCATGGGACCGCAGAGCAGCTGTGGAGAGACTGTAAGCGTGGCGTAAAAGCGTTTGTCTGTAACTCACTGCTGCGTCCACACTGTTTTCCCTCCACATTCCACATTGTCCTCTTGAATGAACCCATTCGACTGTCCTCACTGACGTCAACAATCACTGCCCATCTTCTGCCGCAGGCTGAAAACACACCTCTTTGCACCACAAGACTGCACCTCGGACCTTAACACACCCATCCTTATATAAAAAATAAAATAAAATAAAACTTGTTGCGCTGATTGTTTATTTCCTTGTAATTGGCACTTGTGTTGTTTATTTGGCTTATTCGGTGAATGATGTCCTTAGACATTGTAGCATCAAGTGATTGTTCATTTACTCTGAAACACTGAATGCCCTTTCTGTACGTCACTTTGGATAAAAGGCTAAATGATTGTATTGTTTATGTCCTCCTTTGTTCTCTCTCCTCGTCTACAGGGTGGGATGTATGTTTTCCAGCTTATTGATTATTACGGAGGCAGTGGGGTGTGTGTAATCTTCCTGGCTGCGTTGGAGTCCTCCATTATCGGTTGGGTCTTTGGTGAGTGTAAGGATTTCAAAGTTACATTGCGCTCTGCCACGCTGACACAAACTCATGCGTTTGCGGTGCTGTAACCCCACCGAAACAGCGCTGCCATTTTATAAATGACGTCGGACATGTGGATTCCAGGACAGCACACGTGGCCCAGATTCGATTTCTTAAAACCAAATATAAAATATCACCCCATACCTGACAAGAGAGAGAACGGGGAAGAGATCCACTGGCAGCAGAACGGTAAATGCCAAAGGCAAACAGTAGTGTGTGAATTCCATTGCTTATATGGGCGTGTAGCCCTTAACACACCTGGTTGTCAATTATGCTAATTGGTAATGATCTCTAACACTCCCACTCCACACATTAAAAGGATTTTTAAGTTTTAAACAGAAGTAAATTTCACTGCTTGAGTTTCTTGTAACTGCATTCATTTTCCAGCAAAGCTGAGGGCAGTGTGCCAGAAGAGTTTAATCTTTCAGATTTTATATTGAGCACAATTGACTTCTATTTAAAACATACATTTTACATTTACATTTGAAGCATTTGGCAGACGCTCTTATCCAGAGCGACTTACGAGTTGTGCATTAATACATGGTAAGAACAATCATAGTTCGCACAAGAGATCAGTGTGGTAATACAGCAATAGACATTGTTGTAGGCAGCTGCATACCATACCTGTAACACTGGGAAGGAAAGGTTAGTAAAATGTTTTGTTTTTTTGAGTAAGCAAGGATACATATACAAAATGTATTGAACAAGTAGGCAGTGGTGATGACAATTGGCTAGATGTACAGAATTCAGTGGTAGTGGAGTCTGAAAAGGTGGGTTTTGAGTCTCTTGCGGAAGATCGCAAATGATTCCGTGGTTCTGACCAAGTGCGGAAGATCATTCCACCACCGAGGGGTCAGGATATAGAAGAGACGAGACTGCGAGGAGCGGCTGCCGGGCGCCCGGAGAGATGGGACAGTCAGTTTGCCAGAGGAGGCGGAGCTGAGGAGTCTGGCTGGGGTGTAGGGTGTGATGACTATCTGGAGGTATGGGGGAGCAGTTCCTCTAGCTGCTTGATAAGCCAGCACCAGTGATTTGAATCTGATGCGTGCTGCGATATGGAGCTAGTGCAGAGAGGAGAGTAGAGGGTGACATGGGTAAAACATAAACTCATACACTCATACAAAACTAAAACATACACTCCTTTTTGGGTTTTCTACCACGAGTTATGTACTTTTTAGCTGTAATTAAGGCTCTGAACAACTTTGGTGATGTTTTTACAGTAATGTTTATACAGTCGCCAACATAATGGCTTCAGCATGTCAAAATGTGGTCATCTTTAGCCTCGTCTGTACTGAGTTTCTATGAATGCTTTTAAAACATGTTCACGTTGATGACCTCTGTGTTGCACCATCAGGGGCTGAGCGCTTGTGCGATGTGATTGAGGACATGGCTGGCGTGCGCCCCAACGCCTTCTTCAAAGTCTGCTGGTGCTACCTCACTCCCCTGGTGTCCCTGGTGAGTCTGACTTCAGCCACTTTCGTCTCTGCTGCGGGCGTTTCCACTGAAGGGCTCTCATTGAACACGGTTTGTTTTTCTGCGTAACCGATACCAATACCCAGACGGAGATGGGAAAATTACTGAGGGAACCTGACAAAGGTCATATACAGTGAGCACCATAATTCATTGGACAGTGACACATTTTTTGTTATTTTGGTTCTGTACTCTAGCACTTTGAGATTTAAACGATACAATGACAATGCGGTTGAAGTGCAGACTGTCAACTTTAATTTGAAGATATTTTCATCCATATCGGATGAACCGTTTAGAATTGATAGAACCTTTTGTACATAGTCCCCCCCATTCTCAGGCACCATAATTCATTGGACAGTTCATTGAGTATGTTAATTGAACATAATGTAGAATAAAGTAATCATTCTTAATATTTGGTTGCATATCCTTTGCATGCAATGACTGCTTGAAGTCTGCGATGCATAGACATCACCAGACGTTGGGTATCTTCCCTGGTGATGCTCTGCCAGGCCTGTACTGCAGCCATCTTCAGTTCCTGCTTGTTTCGGGGACTTTTTGCCTTCAGTCTCCTCTTCAGCATGTAAAATACATGTTCAATTGGATTCAGATCCGGTGATTGACTGGATCCTTTGCATGCAATGACTGCTTGAAGTCTGCGACGCATAGACATCACCAGACGCTGGGTATCTTCCCTGGTGATGCTCTGCCACACCTGTACTGCAGCCATCTTCAGTTCCTGCTTGTTTCGGGGACTTTTTGCCTTCAGTCTCCTCTTCAGCATGTAAAATATATGTTCAATTGGATTCAGATCCGGTGATTGACTTCAGTCTCCTCTTCAGCCAGTCAAGGATTTTCCACTTTTTGGCCGTCAAAAACCCCTTCGTTGCTCTAGCAGTATGTTTCGGGTCATTGTCTGGTTGCATGATGAAGTGCCGTCCAATGAGTTTGGAGGCATTTGGTTTTATCTGAGCAGATAAAATATTTCTGTAGACTTCAGCATTCATTGTTCTACTTCTGTCTGCAGTCACATCATCGATGAAGACAAGTGAGTCTGTTCCACTGGCAGCCATACAGGCCCAAGCCATAACACCCCCTCCACCATGTTTCACGGATGAGGTGGTATGCTTTGGATCATGGGCATTTCCATTTTTTCTCCACACTTTCCTCTTTCCATCACTCTGGTACATGTTCGTCTTTGTCTCATCTGTCCACAAGCCTTTGTTCCAGAACTCTTGGGGCTCTTTTAGGTGCTTTTTAGCAAACTGTAATCTCGCCTTTCTGTTCTTCAGGCTTATCAGTGGTTTGCATCTTGTAGTGTACCCTCTGTAGTCCTGCTGGTGTAGTCTTCTACGTATGGTAGACTTTGACATATCTACACCTGCTTCCAGGAGAGTGTTTTTGATCTGTTGGGCCGTTGTCAGGGGGGCTTTATTCACCATAGAGAGTATTCTCTGGTCATCTACTACAGTGGTCTTCCTCGGTCTACCGGGTCTTTTGACATAATTGAGTTCACCAGTTGTTTTTTTTCTTGTTAATGATGAACCAAACTGTTGCCTTGCCCATGCCCAGGGTTTTTGCAATTCCTGACTGATTGATTTTCATTTCTGAGCCTTATGACGGCCAGCTTAATTTGCATTGACACTGCTGTCTTCCTCATGTTGTCACACCCCAACAACAATCTCCAAAGGCAATTGCAAAGTCTAGAATCAAGAATAGACATCAACAGATCTCTTCCGCATTCACTAACGACACAAATGAATACACCTGCCTAACGAAACACATCTGTGAAGCCAATTCAACAAATACTTGTAGTACCTTAAAATGTACTATGTACAAAAGGTGCTGTCATTTACTTTTACATGTTAAGCATTTAGCAGACGTTCTTATCCAGAGCGTAAACTTACACAGTTTACATTTCTTTACATACAATCCATTTGTACAGCTGGATATTTTACTGAAGCAATTCAGGTTAAGTACCTTTCTCAAGGGTACAACAGCAGTGCCCTATGTGGGAATCGAACCAGCAACCTTTGAGTTACAAGCCCAGCTCCCTAACCATTATACTGCCTGCCTGTCATTTCTAAACGGTTCATCCGATATGGATGAAAATACCCTCAAATTAAAGCTGACAGTCTGCACTTCATTGTCATTGTATCCTTTCAAACTCAATGTACAGAACCAAAATAACAAAAAATGTGTCACTGTCTAATGAATTATGGTTCTCACTGTATGTTAAAATGTGTTTGTGTAAAAGACAGTCCTGTTCACAGGCGGCCTTGAGATAACCGCGTCCTGAGATAACTCCCTATTATCCTGCCTCCCAGTATCACCAGTATACCGTCTGAAAGAAGCCGTTGTGCCCAGTTGAGGTTACCGCCAGAATGCCCAGACTTAGCTGCCCTCCCCATTAGTGTAGAGCAGAGGCCGTGCTCCTTAAGGTAACTAGGACAAAGTGCCGTGTGCATAAAATCACATCCACCGCAGATCAGGGAGGCGGTATGAGCTTGTCACATCTCTCATTGTTTTGTCCCCAATGTGTGTGCGGGATACACAAATCGACAGACAGCGAACAAGAACGCAGTGCAGAGCTAAATAATTTTTACTCTCCTTTCCCTCAAAGACAAAGTTGTAAAACTGAAATGATACAAAAAAGGGTAACACCAATTACATGTCCACAGAATAAAATAACAACATGAAAGACAAGCTACATGCAGTAATGTATGGACTATATCACTTTTAAATTATATGTAAATAACTGTATATAAAATATAAATAGCTTGTACATATTTGTAAGTAACTTGTAACTTAATTACATAACGTAGCACAGCTCAGGAATATTAATAGAAACAGTGCCAGAGTTCGTTTCTAGAGCTAACATGAAGCTACTCTGAACAATCAATAACAGCAGTGAAGCTAGCACGTTATCCTAGCAATACAAAGGGAAAAACGTAAGGTAGCATTAGCTTAGCATAAAACGAAGTTTTGCATAGGGAAAACTAAGGTTTACCAAAATACTTCACATTTCCAAATGCATAAAATACATTTGGATACTATTCTAAACAAGGTACTTACAAGCGATACTTTCCAAGGCACTATTGGACAAAGAAGTGAAGATAACTGCGTAGCCGGAATATGACCGCATGCATACAAACTCACGTGTATTGCAACTAGAAATGAAACTTAACAGAAGCAATTACTTTAGCGTCCACTAGAGGGGGCAAAACCACCAATAAAAGATGCAGTTCTTATAGAACATGACACTCATGAAAGGAATAAGAGAACCACGCCTGCGTGCGTGCGTGATGTGTAATAAAAAGGAAGAGTGGCCTACATGCTACAGTTCTCAGAATCCGTCCATGTGAGCTTATTGGAACTCTTCTGCGCAGGATAAAACTTTGAACAATTGCCATTGTCTGTAACGGGAACACGATGAAGTGATGAAAAATATAGATGAGTGCAATGCTGCACTACACTGATATAGAAACGCATGATCATAAAACACTGCATGGGACTAAACTTGCATATACTGCAGCTGTCCGTCATTTCAAATTTTGAAAATGTTACTTTGCTTTGTTTTGTTTGTTGCTAGGGTGCGAGGATGATGTATGACTTGGAGGGTGATATGTCACCTTTCCTGGTTTGGAGTTAATATACTTGTTGCATCACATAACTCCTACATCGCTGCTTTTACTCAATTGTAGCTGTCGAGGGAAAAAAACTCATTGGGATTGGAGAGGATTTCTTAAACAGTATTAAAAGCTTTTATTATGCACAGCTGCACAGAGACCCGTGTCACACTGGACACCAAATCTCTTTCAGGACACCTTTCAGGTTTAAATGCCAGGTTTATAACAGACAAAATGGAAGGGGAGGAAACCAAATAAAAGGGGAGGGAACAGGGCAGTAACTTTATTTGAAACTGGAACAGGGCGTTACTGATAGCAAAACAGGATGGAGGATTACTGCAGTTGTGAAAGCTAAGACCCCAACGTGTGATTACCCCTTGTGGTGCAAAGGGGCCACATAGGACAGATGTCCTTTTTATCTTTCGGCCCAAAAACCTTTTGTCTAAAGTAGAACAGAACCGTCGCTATTTAACTATTACAGATTCTCAGCATTTTAACATAATACAGACAGAACAAATATTTTCCTTCCACATAGCAGAATATTGTGGGAGTGAATCTAAGAACGTTTTGCTTCCTGACTTCCCTCCCTCCTCACCAGGGCTCCATCATCTTCTTCTTTGTGAAGTACCAGCCCCTCACCTTCAACCACTGGTACGTGTACCCAGACTGGGCGTACGCGCTGGGCTGGATAATGGCGCTCTCCTCCATCCTGCTGGCCCCGTTCTTCGGGATTATCAAGGTCTGCACTGGCAGGGGCAGCATTAAGCAGGTGAGAGGAACGCACCCCGGCCACACATAACTGAAACAATACCCCAAAATGACTGCAAAGTAATACACACAGAAAATATGTTAATTAACCAAGTTAAAAATATAACCTACTACGGTTCAAAACCCGCATCTCTACCAGACCGGCCCTGGTCGTCAGCCCTGATCGGAGGCGGCATTTGGCTGTCTGCCTCCGGGGGAGGGGGGAGGGTGAGCCGGCATGAGTCCGTCGAGGAGCAGGAAAAAGGCGTCCGTGGTAAAATTCCGTCTCGGAAGAGGCGGATAAATCGTCCCGGAAATAGTGTCTCAACCCAGAGGACGCGCAGCAGACTCGTGGGGGAGGGTGAATTGAAATAAATAGAAGGTATAATTGGCAACCAAATTGGGAGAAAAATTGGGGGAAAATTATAAATAAATGTATAAAAATATATATATATATAACCTACTTTAAACCTACAAAGATCTGCTTTAATTTAGGCTTTGATGACCTAAAACAAATGCATGCCAGCCTGAGTAGCAGCAATGGAGGTGGATGAAGCATGGTGTGTGATGGACACAGTGTTGTCTTCACATCGCACGCTTTGTTGTATGAACTGTTTTCTACAGCGTTTATCTGCCCTGTGTCACCCTGACGACAACCTCCCGCTGGCAGAGAAGCAGAGAGCCGCGCGCCAACAGGGAGTGAAAGAAGGAATGGAGATGGGAGAGATGTTGACGGATGAACAAAGACACGTCAAATAAGATATGAACGAAGGACCAAAGAAACTTAAGAAAACCGTCGATTTTTCAGTTTCTGAAAAGTACGTCTGTGGTTCTGTGTGGCTCAGTAGGCAGAGCATGACGTTGACAACGCTTAGGTTGTGGGTTCAATTCCCACTCGGAGCACATATACTGAAAAATGTATGCATTCACTACTGTAAATCGCTTTGGATAAAAGCGTCTGCTAAATGGCATATATATACATTTCAGGAACAGATTTAAATAAACACTTTGGATGTCCTGGCCAGAGAAATCTCGTATTTTAAGTCTTTAAGAAGTGAAGAAACCCCATGCTGATTTGAAAATACATGATATAAATGTGTGGTGAAACGATATGAATCTGCATATGTACATACAATGGTCTTTATACAATGTATAAAAAAACATCAATTTATATAAAGTGCAATGAAACAAGCTCTTACATAATGCTTTTCTTGAGAAAATCCCAGGGCTCTTTACAAGAAAAAATATATATATTGTAGATATAAACATTTTGGAGGCAACCAAGAGGAATAGGCACACATGAACAGGTAAGATAACATATTTAGACCTGATTTAAAAGTGACAACCAAAACAGCCGAATTACAGGTTTTGAAAACCGGTTGCAGAAAGCTTAAGGACCTAGTAATTGCCAACAAACAAAGCACTGAGATTTAGGTTTGGACAAGCACCTAGTTTACTTTAGCCAATGAAAGGTTGACCTTGCACAGCCATTTCCTTTGAAATGCACACAGCCAGCACCATGTCTGTTCACTCTGTACTCACTAGAGGACTTGCGCAGTAAGGCTACAGAAGTCACAACTTGTTTCCTGACCTTGAAACCTGACCTTGAATCAGACACTTGCACTTAAGAATCAATTTACACATCAAATTTTGAAACTGCAAAAATAATATAAGGTAAGCTGCCAATGCAACATCTTCAAAACTGATATTCTTCTCAGTAAGAATCAGTTTCAGGTGGCTAAGAGTGAGTCTAATATAAAATCTCTAAAGATCACAGAATGGACGGAGGGATTCGTGGAGGGTACGGGAAAAAAAGACAGGACTGGAGCCAGGAGGAGAAGACAGGACGGGGAGAGAAGGGGAACTTGGTTGAAGACCGAATGAAGATAGAACAAGAGAAGTGGCTGGAGGAAAAGGGGGATGAAGCACCAGAGAAGAAGATGGAGGAGAGGGGCCAGTGGGCGAGTAAGACAGAGTTCCTGCTGGCTCTGTTGGGCAGCATGGTGGGCCTGGGCAATGTGTGGAGGTTCCCTTATCTCTGCTACAAGAACGGCGGGGGTGAGTTTGATAGGGTGGTCCTTGTTTCTCTGACTATGTTGCTATACAAATAGTAATATAACTGAATATTTATACAGTATTGCATCATTGCATAGATCTCCATGAACACAGAAGAGCAACATAAAAATAGCTAAACCAGCTACGACAATGCATAGTAAATAAGACACCATCGCTAGTTTCAATGGCTAACAGGAAGTTTTGCTGATAATGTTTGCAGATTTATACTTAGTGTTCCAGGCCATGTTGAATCATTAGAAAATACTTAATGACTGACTAGCTCATCTTCTAATAAGTCTTCAGTGTTATATACGGTGACGTGCAGCCAATCGGTTCCAGGTATATTGTCAACCACGAGAGAAGTGGTGGACAATCTTGCAGTTTTGCATGTTACTGCAGCAACCTCTAATTTATATGCAGAATATCAGAGGTCAAATTATGGGGAAAGAGGTGGATCTGATTTGTACCTAGTCCTATAGGAAAATGTGTCTAATCATATATTTGTGTGTGTGAACCAAGTGCATTCCTGGTTCCGTATGTCCTCTGTAGTGGTGTGTGGCTGTTCTTACTAGAGAATGTCATTGGGCAGTATAGCCTATAGGAAAATGTGTCTGTGTCATTCTCAGAATATGGTGGCTTTCTGACTTGCAAAATGTTCAGATTAAAAAAAAAAAAAAAATATCCACAAAGGTTTCTGTGAAATATGTATTAATATCTTAGCAGAATCAACAGATGTATATGACAGCTTAACATATCAGTTATTTTAATTATTATTATTTTTGGGGGGGGATTTAGTGACCAATTATACCCTCTATTTTTATAATGGATTTATTTTAATTTAAAATGTATAAAGTTCAATTATGAGGCAATTTTCTGTTTGTACTTCTTATTAACTATAAAAATGAACAGTAATTGAGTTTAAATAATTTAAATGTATACCTTTAAATACTTAAAATGCTTACTTTTAAAATAAAACCAAAATTTGGTGGGTTAAACATCAATAATCATATATTTGTGTGTGTGTGTGTGTGTGTGTGACCAGGTGCATTCCTGGTTCCGTATGTCCTCTTTGTGGTGACGTGTGGAGTACCGCTGTTCTTACTGGAGAGTGCCATTGGGCAGTATACCCGCCAGGGACTCATCACATGTTGGAGAAGGCTGTGTCCATTGGCTGAGGGTGAGACCAGATATTCTTATTGGGGGGCAATGTTGCAAATTCAAATGCAAAGATTTCTGCTGGTGGGGTGCTTGGAAGTCATTTTGTGGGAGAAAAATAATGTAAAAATGTTTACATACAAATGTTTCTATACAGTCGACTCAATTTTTATTCACACCCATGATAAAGATGAACAAAAGGGATCATATAAAATAAACTATATAAGTGATAGGCTTTATTTTATGCTCACAAAATTCATAACATTATATTTTTTAATGATAATGCACTGGCACGATCCACAATCGAACGGTTCACAAATTATTATTTTTTTCCCAGAAAAATCCCAGAATCACAAATATTCACACCCTGTTATCAATCCTTTGTGGTTCCTCCCTTGGCCATTATAACAGCAAGTAGTCCCCTTCTGTAGTGTCATGCAAGGTTATGGAACTTCTTGGGGGGGATCCTTAACCATTCCTCCATGCAGAATTGTTCTAGTTCCTTCAGATTCTTGGGTTAATGTTTGTGGACTGCCTTTTTGAGTTCAAACCATAAATGTTCAATTGGATTCAGGTCTGGAGACTGAGATGGCCACGTCAGGACATTGATCTTGTGCTCTATCAACCATTTCTTTGGACGTATGTTTGGGATCATTGTCCTGTTGGAAGGTCCATATGTGGCTAAGGTGTAGCTCTCTGGCAGAGGGAACAAGGTGTTTGGAAAACATTTCTTGGTACGTACTGGACTTCATGGTTTCATCTATTTTAATAAGGGCCTGTGGATGCAAAACAACCTCAAAGCATTAAAGATCCACCACGTTTCACTGTAGACATGAGGTGTTTTTCAACATTGCTTGACGCCAAACATAACGCTGATGTGCATGTCCAAAAAGCAACATTTTTGTTTGATCTGATTACAAGACACGGTTCAGATGTAGTTTGGCAAATGCCCTTTTCGTTGAATTGTCTTCAAAAGAGGCTTCCTTCTTGCAACTCTGCCATAACGGTCGTGTCATGTAGGCGTCGTTGAATGGTAGCTTTAGACACCTCGTAACCCCAAGATTCTAGGTTGTTTTGGAGATCTTGAACTATGCCCCTTGGACTTCTTTTTGCTTGTTGAACCATCTGTCTCACTACACGTGGGGGCAAGATAGACTTGCGTCCTCTACCTGACAGGTTAGCCACTGTTACAGTGGCCTTAAAGTTCTTAATAATTGTCACAACAATGGACAGCAGTATCTTTAACTTTTTAGTGATTTTTTTGAAGCCATCTCCTGATCTGTAGAGGTAAATAAACTTTTTTCTGATGCTTTCAGGGAGTTCTTTGCCTTTCACCATGATGATGGCTGAACACAGTATTTAAAACGTGTGTTCCCTCCTTTTTATACCCTATGGAAACAGGAAACCATTGTAGGCCACTGTATAGTTCATTAACCTTCCAATGAACTTCCAATGAAATAAGTTGTATATTTATGAAGCTTTGTTGTTGTTGAATTCAATTTAAAATAATATTTAAGAGTGTGAATAATTGTGATCCAGATGATTTATGGAAGAAAAAAATTATTAATAAAACAAAATGTTTTTCTGACCAATTGTATTAGTATTGTAGGTTTGGAATTTTCAGATTTTTTTGCATGAATACACCTCATTACATATATAGTTTGTTTTATACGATCTCTTTTGTTCATCTTTATAAAGGGTATGAATAAAAACGGAGTCTACTGTACATGTGTTTAAATCAGACAAGCGGCAGTTCTTGCAATCAATGAAAGGCCAGGAAGACTGCGAAGACTGCCTTCCTTCTCTCTCCAGGCAGCAGAGGGGGGAAATGTTTGGTGCTTTAAGGGAACAGGCTCTTACAGGGTAGACGGTCAGCTAGGCCTCTGGGGGTCAGGATGCCACAAATTAGTCAACGACGGGCTCCAGCTCTGTCTTCTGGAGTGAGATATGGGGCCCAGGGATGAGGGTGTGACGCTTATTTTGGCATGTCTGCAGACACCACAAGCCTTTCTGGTGTACATAAGACGGTCCTAAGAGGATAGATTCTCTGAACATCATCTATGTTTGCCTTTTCCCCTGCCGATCAGTTTGTACAAAACCTGACTGATACCTTTTGGCTGCCGGTATCTCTCTGTTATCTGTTTGTTCAAACCCCTCAGGGATGGGCTATGCAGGACTGGTGATACAGCTCTATGGCTGTTTGTATTACATCGTCATCCTGGCCTGGGCTCTCTTCTACCTCATCTTCTCCTTCCGATCTCAGCTACCCTGGGCCAGCTGCACAAACGCCTGGAACACAGGTACACCTACACTGGAACAGAAGTGCGGACACACACACTATAATGGTACATTCACCTGGAAACTTATTGGAAAAGGTTTAAAAGTGGGAAAACCTTCCAAACCATGAGGAAGCACACCTCCCTCTCCCAGGTATCACCCTTTGATAACTTGTGGATTTGGATAACTCACACTTGTGGAGCAACACAGCTAACGTACGCCAGTAATGTGAGAATGACCTGTAGGTTACCTGTTAAGAATTAAAAAGGAGAGCAAATTTTGCAGTGACATTTGTTTTTCCTTTAAACTTTCTCAACCAGTTAACTGTGTGGACCTCACAACACGGAACCTCACAGCCAATTGGACCCAGCGGACCAACACCACTGCTGCAGCCGTTGAGTTCTGGGAGTAAGGCCATGACACAAATTCAGATTCCACCTTTTTCAGGGAATATAGCAGCACCACACTTAGTGTGATCTGCTACAAGATGAGCGTAATGGATTTATCTTCTCTCCATATCTCTTTTGTTATGTTTATTTGCACCTGAAACCCTTTTGCATGTCTAGGGCTCTTCTCCTTTTGTCACACTGGCATGTCCAACCAATCGATGTCTCTCTTCCAGGCATAGAGTCCTCGGCATCTCAGGGGGCATCGAGGAGGTGGGCAGTGTCAGATGGGAGCTGGCACTGTGTCTCTTTGCGATGTGGGTCACCTGTTACTTCTGCCTTTGGAAAGGGGTCAAGTCCACAGGGAAGGTCTGTTAGAGAATTAGCTTATGTTTGTCATGGTCTTTCTCGTATACTCTCAAACTCTTTTACTCTAAAATGTCATACCATAATGGAGGTATATAATGTTGCAGCGTTCCATTTTCTTTCTCTCTTTGATTTCTGCAACATTCTTAACTGGCATCTACGGATTTTTCACTAGTTTTGCAAACAGATTGCAACTTGAATCCAATTGAAATTGCCCAACTGAATTTGTAGTGCACAACACATGATGTAGACCAAAATGAATTTACTGTCATGTACTGTACCTTTCTCTCTAGGCAGTGTATGTCACTGCTATATTCCCGTACGTGATCCTCTTGGCGCTGCTGGTGCGAGGACTGACTCTACCTGGGGCTCTACAGGGGATCGTGTTCTACCTGTACCCTGACCCCACCCGTCTTGCAGACCCACAGGTACCGTACCACCTCAAATCAGGGCTGCTTATCACTGATGGTCCACACCAGTCACTCTCAGCATTGGATTCCACCGCACGTCTTTCGATGGTTTGTGATCTCTCCGCAGGTGTGGATGGAGGCTGGAGCTCAGATATTCTTCTCATACAGTGTGGGAGCAGGCTCTATGACAGTACTGGGCAGCTACAATAACTACAATAACAACTGCTACAAGTGAGGGCCCCCTGCTCACACCGTGACACGTGTACAAGTGCATGTCCAGGGACAAAAGACTCTGAGCACATCAGCAACACATTCCAGTGGTTCTGTTAATCAAATTCCTTAAAACAAAAAGCTTTTGTTTTGTAAGAAACAGTTTGGGAAGAAAAATCTTCAACCATTTAACAGAGGATCTTTATCATTTGCTGAAATGGTTCAGCGGCATCTTTTGAAAAAGCTCGTCTGTGGACATTTTTACCAAACCTGTGCTCTTGCAGGGACTGCTGGATGTGCCTGCTGAACAGTGGAACCAGCTTCGTGGCAGGGTTTGCTGTGTTCTCTGTGCTGGGGTTCATGGCACATGAACTGGGCGTCCCTATTGAGAAGGTGGCCGAGTCAGGTACAAGCACCCACTTGAATCAGGGGAATTTACATTTCATTACAGGCATTTGGCAGATGTATTAACCGGGAAGGTAAGGGGGAAGAAGAGATGGGAGAAGTGGCAAAAAAAAACATGAAGATACACGATATACGATTTTTTTTACTGAAATGAACCTTTTGTCTTTTTTTCCTTCCTCTCCTCCCCCCTGCCCCTCTCTCTCAGGCCCTGGTCTGGCCTTCATTGTGTACCCACAAGCAACGGCCATGATGCCTCTCCCTCAGCTCTGGGCTTCATGCTTCTTCATTATGCTCATTCTCCTGGGCCTGGACAGCCAGGTAACACCTCAGCTGTGCCATAGCAACCAGCCTTACCTGGCTGTGACCTTCATCATGTCTGTCTATTCTGCATAGCTCAGCGTTTTGTTTCCCCCCGCCCAGGATAGACTGTACACCTTTACACCCGCCTCTCTTTGTTTCTGTTAGTTCGTGACAGTGGAGGTGTTGGTAACCTCGGTGTGTGACCTGTTTCCTGCGGTTCTGCGCAGAGCGGGACGCAGACAGATCTTCCTGCTGCTCTTCTGTGTCGCCTGCTTCCTCGTGGAGCTGTGTCTGATCTCGGAGGTGAGAGATGGTCGGGGCTCATGGGACCGCAGAGCAACTGCGTAGACTGTGAGCGTGGCGTAAAAGCGTTTGTCTGTAACTCACTGCTGCGTCCAGTTTTCCCTCCACATTGTCCTCTTGTATGAACTCATTCGGCTTTCCTCACTGACGTCAACAAGTGTTACCCATCTTCTGCCGCAGACTAGAAACACACTGCACCAAAAAACTGCACCTCGGGCCTTTTAAAAAAAAACAAACAAACTTGTTGCACTCATTGTTTATTTCCTTGTAATTAGCACTTGTGTTGTTTATGTGGCTTACTCGATGAATGATGTCCTTAAACATTGTAGCATTAAGTGGTTGTTAATTTACTCTGAAACACTGAATGCCCTTTCTGTAAGTAGCTTTGGATAAAAGTGTCTGCTAAATGATTGTGTTATTCATGTCCTCCTTTGTTTTCTCTTCTTCTCTACAGGGTGGGATGTATGTTTTCCAGCTTATTGATTATTACGGAGGCAGTGGGGTGTGTGTAATCTTCCTGGCCGTGTTGGAGTCCTCCATTATTGGTTGGGTCTTTGGTGAGTCTAAGGATTTCAAAGTTACGTTGCGCTCTGCCACATAAGTAAGCAAGGATACATACGTACAGTATAGTCTGAAAAGGTGGGTTTTGAGTCTCTTGCGGAAGATTGCAAGTGATTCCGTGGTCCTGGTCGAGTGCGGAAGATCATTCCACCACTGAGGGGTCAGGACAGAGAAGAGGCGAGACCATGAGGAGTGGCTGCCGGGCGCCCGGAGGGATGGGACAGTCAGTTTGCCAGAGGAGGCAGAGCTGAGGGGTCTGACTGGGGTGTAGGGTGTGATGAGTGTCTGGAGGTATGGGGGAGCAGTTCCTCTAGCTGCTTGATAAGCCAGCACCAATGATTTGAATCTGATGCGTGCTGCGATGGGGAGCCAGTGCAGAGAGGAGAGTTGAGGGGTGAAACATGGGTAAAACATAACCTCGTACAAAACTAATCATCTTTAGCCAACGCTTGACGTTGATGACCTCTGTGTTGCACCATCAGGGGCTGAGCGCTTGTGCGATGTGATTGAGGACATGACTGGCGTGCGCCCCAACGCCTTCTTCAAACTCTGCTGGTGCTACCTCACTCCCCTGGTGTCCCTGGTGAGTCTGACTTCAGCCACTTACGTCTCTGCTGCGGGCCGTTTCCACTGAAGGGCTCTCATTGAACACGGTTTGTTTTTCTGCATAACCGATACCAATGCCCAGACGGAGATGGAACCTAACAAAGGCATGTTAAAATGTGCAAACGACAGTCCTGTTCACAGGCCACCTTGAGATAACCGCATCTTCAGATAACTCCCTATTATCCTGCCTCCCAGTATCACCAGTATACCGTCTGAAGGAAGCCGTTGTGCCCAGTCGAGATTGGCGCCAGAATGCCCAGATTAGCTGCCCTCCCCATTAGTGTCTCTCAGAGGAACTAGAGCAGCGGTCGTGCTTCTGAATGTCATGCTTCTTGTCATGTTTCCTGGCTTGGAGATTATTTATTTGTTACGTCACATAAATCCTGCATCGCTGCCCCAATTCTAGCAGAATATTGTGAGAGTGAATCTAAGCACGTTTTGCTTCCTGACTTCCCTCCCTCCTCACCAGGGCTCCATCATCTTCTTCTTTGTGAAGTACCAGCCCCTCACCTTCAACCACTGGTACGTGTACCCAGACTGGGCGTACGCGCTGGGCTGGATAATGGGGCTCTCCTCCATCCTGCTGGCCCCGTTCTTCGGGATTATCAAGGTCTGCACTGGCAAGGGCAGCATTAAGCAGGTGAGAGGAACGCACCCCGGCCACACAGAACTGAAACAATACCCCCAAATGACTGCAAAGTAATACACACAGAAAACATGTTAATTAACTAAGTTTTTACGTACTTTAAAAAAATTACGTACTTTAAACCTACAAAGACCTGCTTTAATTTAGGCTTTGATGACCTAAAATAAATGCATGGGGACCCCACTGCCAGCCTGAGTAGCAGCAATGGAGGTGGATGAAGCATGGTGTGTGATGGACACAGTGTTGTCTTCACATTGCACGCATTGTAGTATGAACAGGGCCGGATCTCCGCATAGGCTGACAAGGCCTCATACATTCATCACACAGGATCCTTATTATTACTCGTAGTAGTCATAAAAAATAAATAACGCAAATGAAATCATATCTCCAAACTAACGTTAAATCTAAGAACTCCATCTCCCAGAATACCATGCCGGGGGTTGGGGGGCCCCAAAACGGAGGCGGGGTCTAGGGTCCATGAGCGTCAAAATCCAGCCCTGAGTATGAACTGTTTTCTACAGCGTTTATCTGCCCTGTGTCACCCTGATGACGACCTCCCGCTGGCAGAGAAGCAGAGAGCCGCGCGCCAACAGGGAGCGAAAGAAGGAATGGAGATGGGAGAGATGTTTACGGATGAACAAAGGTCAATAAGGTCAAGTAAGATATGAACGAAGGACCAAAGAAACCTAAGAAAACCGTCGATTTTTTTGTTTCTGAAAAGTACATGCCATGTGCCAAAGACTCGTAGAGTTTGGTTAAAAGAAAGTGTTCCAGTTCTCAGCTCCTTTGGCGTGGAATGAGCTCCAGAAAGAGCTTCACCTACAGAAGCTTGTCTCACTAAATGTTTTTAAAGCAAGGATTAAAGCTATGGAGGAAAGTGAATATCGTAAATGCTTTGACCCTTAGTTGCACCACATATTTAGACTGCTTTTGTGTAACCAGATGTGATACTGTGAACATTGTTGCTTGTCTGCTTTTATGCTAAATGTTGTCATTTTTGTAGTGTCTGTAATCTATTGCTGCATTCTTGGCCAGGTCTCTCTTGAAAAAGAGATTTATAATCTCAATGAGACTAACTTGGTTAAATAAATGGTCATTAATAAAAAACATCTGTGGTTATATGTGGCTCAGTAGGCAGAGCATGGCGTTGGTAGCGCTTAGGTTGTGGGTTCAATTCCCACTGGGACCACACATACGGAAAAATGTATGCATTCTGTTAAATGGCATAATCATATATATACATCTCACGAACAGAATGAAATAAACACGTTCAATCTCCTGGCCAAGAAATCTCGTATTTTAAATCTAAATAAAGTAAACCCTGTGCTGATTTGAAAAGATGTGATAAAAATGTGTGGTTGTAGCGGGTGTGCTTGGAGACTTGAGTCTTTAGCGTGCTCTCTTGTCGCGTCGAGATCGTCCGCTACAGAAAACTCCGTGTGCGTGTATAAGAGTGTGATTAGTTCCCAGAGTTGGAGACTTGAGTCTTTAGCTCGGCGAGCTTAATCGCTCTCTTGTCGCGTCGAGATCCCTTGGTTCGAAACTCGCTGCGGGCAGAACCAACTCCGTTACATTGGTGCCGTGACTCGGATAAGACAACTGATGGCAATCGGTTGGGCCGTGGTTGCTGCCGCAGGAGTTTCGAGGGGGAGAATGTAGCGGGTGTGCTCTGGTACGTGAGCGTCCGCTACAGAAAGTGACGTGGATAAGAGTGTGATTAGTTCCCGGAGTTGGGGACTTGAGTCTTTAGCTCAGCGAGCTTAATCGCTCTCTTGTCGTGTCGAGATCCCTCGGTTCGAAACTCGCTGCGGGCAGAACCAACTCCGTTACATGGTGAAACGATAGGAATCTGCCTATGTACATAAAATGGTCTTTATACGATGTACAATGTAATGTAAATGTAAAATGTAAATGTATAAGTGTAAGTGCAATAAAACAAGCTCTTACATAATGCTTTTCTTGAGAAAATCCTAGGGCTCTTTACAAGAAAACAAAAATAAAATATATATATAAAAACTATTTGCTCAAATTTAAAACCAAGAGGAATAGGCACACAAGAACAGTTAAGATAACATCTTTAAGACCTGATTTAAAAGCGACAACCAATTGTAGCTGCTCCTCTGGTTTGGCAGGGAATCGAGTGGCTGTATTAGCACCTTGCAGCCGAATTACAGGTTTTGAAAACGGGTTGCAGAAAGGTTAAGTATCTAGTGATTACCAACGAATAAAGAACTGAGATTTAGACTTGGACAAGCACCTAGTTTACTTTAACCAATGAAAGGTTGATCTCCCACAACCATTTCCTTTGAAATGCACACAGCCAGCACCATGTCTAGTCACTCTGTACTCACTAGACGACTTGCGCAGGTATTGCGCAGTAAGGCTACACAAGTCACAACTCCACATTGTTTCTGGTCTTGTATCAGACACTTACACTGAAGAATCAAGTTGAAAATCCCAAATTACAGTCTCCCCGAGCAGCCATAACCTCTTGTGGTTCTGTGTGGCTCTGTGTGGCTCTGTCGGTAGAGCATGGTGTTGGCAACGCTTAGGCTGTGGGTTCAATTCCCACTGGGACCATATATACTGAAAAATGTATGCATTCATTACTGTAAGTCGCTTTGGATAAAAGCATCTGCTAAATGATGGCATACATTATATTGTCCTCCCTATCTCTCCATGAAATGAATGCAGTGTTAAACAATAGAGACAGGGAGGGGTCTCTGGAAATGCACTGGTTTGAGTTGGCAGATATGGACTTGACTCCGGTCAGAGAATCAGTGGGAGCAAAGATACATTCCAGCGGGTTCATTGAGAAGACGTAGTTTAGTTCATATTTCTAATCTGTTTAAGTATGTGTGTGTGTGTGTGTGTGTGGTCTGAAAATGAGATAATAAAGGGAAATAATAAACTATTCCAAATAATATCAGCGAATACTAACTATAGTGATAATACATATTACCATATATAAACACTCCATGCGTGAATATAATAAGCAGGACAGTAATGCCTATTGGCATCACTTTCTACCATTAGCTGCAGCTTCAACACGGAAAGAGCTATTACCTTGTGTACACCTAACGAGGCACACGCCAACAGAGCATACATAAGTAAAGCTCTTTCCGTTATTCAATTACAAATAATAATGTTTGGGAATTAAATACAGACAGACTAACTAGCTACCACATTTGGATATAGATAACTCCAGGGATATCGCCAACTAAAGAGAATTAGCTGATGCATGAAGCTAGCGAACATCATCCACCTCGTAAGGAATCGATCAAACTACCCATCGTATAAACGGCAGTTTCTGGACAAATCTATCGGTAAACAATACGTAATCAATACATACAGTTTACCAAACATAAGTACTTACATCGTATTCATTCACGCACATTGGTCAAATACAAACGGAATGAAATTGGAAACTTTCTGCTATTTAACTCTGATATGAAACCTTAACGGTCTCGCGTGACTAATCAGCGAACACGAACTGATAAACATGACGTCACCAGGGACGTTATAAGAGCGCGAGCGCTTTCATACAAGTATCTCTCCACAAAATTAATGTAGTACAATCCAGACAACTTCAAATTCAGGATTTTCATACGCCGAGGACGCATGTCTTTTGTTTGAAAGTCTATTGCTAATATATAAGCCATTTAGCAGACGCTTTTACCCAAAGGGACTTAAAGTAGTGAGTGCATACATTTTTCAGTAGCTAGGCTATATGTGGTCCGAATGTAAATTGAACCTACAACCTAAGCGCTGTCAGCGCAAAGTGTGTGGCTTGATGCTCTGTCATTACACCTTAAAGTGATAATTCACCCAAAACCAATGTATCTTTTTTTTCTTTCAATACCATGTACTATGCATCCCGTTTTTGGGCGTATTTGCCGCCTACGTGAACATGCCGGTATGTCAAAGTAACTTCCCAAATCGCTCCGCCATGTGGTTAATTTGTAAACTGGAACAAGTATATAACGGTCACACACCGTGCAACAAAACCAGGGTAGGAACAGAACAGCAGGACGCAGGGATTGGATTTTTCGGTCTGCGGACCGGGATTTTATTGTTCTCCCTCACAGGAAGACGGGGAGAGAGAGCGACCAGACACGAATAAAATAAACAGCAAAAGGGTCTTCAGATAATCCACAAATAATGGTGGTAAAAATCGCCTTTTCAGAAGATTTCGGGAAAATATTTTTACCCGAAATGTTTCTCCCGTGTTCCAGCAACCGACTGAGAGCAGAGCAGTTTTAAGCACACTTGTACATTAAGAAAATGCCACACAGGTGTGTGCGTTAGCAGCCCTGCTAGTAGGCTTGGCCGTTAATGCGGATGCAAATAAAAATGGGATGCAAATATGGGACATTTATTCTTCATAGCATACGTTATCATTTCTGGGTAAATCATCCCTCAAGACTTTAAAAGCACCTAATTAAGATCAATTAACAGAATTTACAATTCAAGGGCTGCAATTAGCTACAGCATGCAGTGGCCCCAGGACCAAGTTCACACATATATTTATTTTTCCTTATATAATTTCTGTTTATATACTTACATTATTTTATATCATGTTTCTTTATCTTTAAACTTAAGTAAGTTTCAGTACATCTGCATAAAATATAATTTGTAACGTTAGGGAGGTACGTTTTCGGTTTCTTACCTCCTGCGCTATCCCTTCTATGTATGTTACTATTTTAAAGCTTTCTTTTGTGCTAATAAACAAACTAAACTAATTACTTTTGCCATAGTTAAGGACTACAGCACTCAATCGCTAGCTTTTGTATTAGTGCCTTTTTGCGTGCTAGCTCGCTACTTTAAACCCATGAGGCCTAATCACATCCAGTCTACAAAACAGAATACAAAAGTGGAAAACATTACCAATAAATTTTTATTCTGAATTAGTTGAACACATTTTTATTGGTGTACCAGTGGAGCTTAGTGTGTACACAAGTGCACTACATTTTCAGGGACAATGACAATCATCACATCTATAAGTATCAACAAAACTGCATGAAATTCACTCACATCCAGGCTAGAATTCGTTTTTTGGACCTGTAGTTGTACAGTAACATCTGTAGAAAAAGAAGTCTGGGAATCTACTAGTCAGCTATACACACATGCCCAAACCTTAAATATGAAATATGTATTGCTTAGGCCAATTAAAATATGTTATGACAGAAGAACAATAAAAAACAGCAAAAACAGAACTTCAATAAAGAATCAAACAAACAAACAAAAACAAAACAAAAACAGGTCACTGAGTAGGGGACAAAGTGGAGAAGACAAAGTTTCTGAACGCGCGCCAGATAAAATTAGACGTCTTTCGTGTGCAAAAATAACAGTGCAAGCACATTTATGGACAACACCTTACTAGCAAGTAACGTGGATCAAATCTATCAATTAAACAGCAAAGCAAGACATATGCAGTTAACTGATACAAACAGCATCTTAACAAACTGACTGATATATAAAATGCAGCATATTAGTGTTGGAAAAATTCAAGGGACGTTAAAAAGGCATTCTACTGCCAAAACGTGACCAAGAGGAAAGGTAATTCTTTGCACAAGCCACGTGTTCTACAAATATTTAGTTTGCAGCTGTTTTATTTTAAAAAACAGACTATTGACATAGAAGAGATGGTTGGTTATTCCGTGTAACGGCTATGGCACAAAACTATGCCAGCATAAAGCAAAGACATTGGCATTACAGCAAGATGCTACACTGAGTTAGCTGGAGACAATGTTTTTTTTAAATTTTGATTTCATTTTTTAAATATATACACACACATACATATATATATATATATATGCTGTAATTCTGGCTTCTTTTTATTTTTAAACATTTCTTGAAAGCATTTTAATTGCTGCATAGATCCTACCCCTCTCCCCCTCTCTTTTTTGTTTTACATCCATCCAGCACAGATCACGCTAACACAGACACACAGACACACACAGGCGGCTCCCTCACACCCTCCCCAGGCCCTCGGGCTGGTCAGGCAGCTCCTCCAGCAGGGCCGGGTTCCTCCTGTAGATGTAGGCGTTGGGGTCGCTGTCCAGCCTCACCAGCTCGGCCAGCGAGGAGACGCAGGGGTCGTGGTCCGTCAGCATGCCGGGCAGGCGGGGCGACTCGCGGTGGATGCGCACGGACCGCCGCACCGGCGTCAGGAACTTCAGATCCTTGATGGCGCTCCTGCGCCGGGAGCCGCTGCCCGGCGCAACATCGCCGTGGATCCTGCGCGTCACGCTAAAGGAGGAAGTGAGACGATGAGGAAGGGGCAAGAGCTATACGTTCTCCACGACTGCGCTTATTGTATGTTGTAATTACACCCATTACTTTATGCCCATTATGCATATTCTGGTTACCTGGACAACACTGCATCGGTCCCAAGTATATAGCTTTACCATCCGAACATTCCATTTGGTGTAAACATGTATAAAACACTTAAAGACATGCAACGAGCATCTTAATTCCATTTTGTGTTTAGTTTACCCGTCTGCTTTTCTTTCGCACAGCTCCCTCACTCTTAAAATAAAGGTTACAAAAACAGATGCAGTGATGGCACATCTTTTTTTTTTTTTTTTTTAACGACCCATATCTAAGTAAGTAAGTAAGTAAGTACGTCGGCCATTTTCCCCACCAAGTCAGCAGCATAAATGTGTGGTGAGGCACCCGTCAGTCTCACCTCCGCAGGTACGGTGTGGTCTTAATGCTGTATTTCACAACCGACGCCTCCTCCAGTGGAGTCTCCTCATCGCCATCCATTTTGCCCATGCATTCTTCCTCCTCTTCCTCTTCCTCCACCTTCATTAGTTTCAGCACTGACGTCTCTCCATCCACCTTCACTTTCTCGATTCCCTTTGTCTCGTTTTCAGAGCCATCTTCCTTATGCATGTCTCCCACCAGATCCTCTGGATCCTCCTCCTCGGAAATCCTTCCTTCACTGTCTCCGTGTGTCTCTGGGTCTTACAAGAAAAGACATGCATTAAATGCATACCCAAGTACAGGTGACAAGTGACAATCCAGTAACGTAATTTTCTATAATTCCCCTATCTGAGTGAAAATCTGTAAATCGGCAATTCCCTCATAACTAATCCACTAAAATCTTCCAGATGTGACCAATTTATCAAAAATATTCATTCATTATTCATTTAAGTTTTGACTTGTAGTTAAAGTTCTGAGTTATTTATCCCCCCTTATTTGTTTATCATTTGAGTGTGTGTGCGTTGTTCTCGTATACTCTTCCAGTTGATGTAAACGCTTCCATATGGTCATTGTGTAAAATTATATCAAAACTACGTTTAAAAATATATATTTTTAAAAATTCTGAGCTAGTAAAATGGTTCAAACTCACCCTTCTTACATGCTGAGGGAGTCTCCAAGGCCTCCATGGCATTGCAAAGATTAACAACCACCTAAAGGAGGAGACACATTGGATTATCAGGATCTTAAATCACAGGTTTATAGCCTTGAGTAGGAATAAGGGATCTCCCTTACGTCCTCGATTCTGATTTCTGGATCCACAGGCAGTTCCATTTCAGAGTTTTCCAGTAAGTCCAGAGTGGTATTCATGATGCCTGGACTGGAGAGGTCTGCAGGCCCAGGTGCTGCTTCGGGGTCAGATCCAGGCCTCGCGTCGGGCTGCGGGTCAGATTTTGGCTGTTCGGCCGGCCGAGGCTCTGGGTTAGAATCCTGCTGAGCGACAGGGTCCGTTTCCATGACGCGTTCGGGGTCTGCCACGGGTTGGGGTTTCCGTGACGACTTAGGCGGTGCTGAGAGAGTCTGGGCCTGAGCGGAGGCAATCGGAGGCCTTCTCAGGGTTCTGCCCTTAGACGCCAGCCAATCCGCTAGCTTTGCTCTGGGGAAGGGTGACAAAATGGCAACGTGCTGCATAAAGACAAAATTATCATTCAAACAAAGGCCGCGTTACCGACACTCGACGCACTGCAATGGTGCACGCATACATTCCTGCACAAAAACAATTTACGAGTGTGAGCTGCCTATCATGGCCTCGGTTCGAAACCTGACTGTACCAGACCGGCCCTGGTGGGGAGCCCTGATTGGGGGCACACAGGTCACCGAGAAGCACATAAGGATGTCTCCAGAACATGGGTGGGCAAATTCCGTCTCAAAGGAAGCAGGAGTTCGCTGCCCTCAGAGAATTAGCTCGCCTCGTAGAAAGGAGCGGCAATCTCGTGTGGGGAGGGCAAATCGAGATAAATAAGAGGGTACAATTGTCCACTAAATTGGGAGAAAACGAGAAAAAATCTAACTAATTCATAGAAGAAAAAAATGAACAAACTGACAATTGAAGTCACTCACTTCCTCTCCGCAGCGGTCTCCATGGGAATCCTGTACTGGCTCACGGTGCTGACCGCTGGGGGCTTAGGCGCTTTCCTGTCCGTCGTCACCGCCACTGCCCTGGGTTTTCCGGTCTGCTGCAGCTCCGTCCTCTTCGCGGCGACGGTGGACTTGCTGGGGACGCTGAAAATCGCTCTGGCCGGGGGAGCCCCGGCGCCATCTCTGCTGGCCAATCGGCACGGGGCCGACTGGAGTCGAGCCCTTGCGCTGGTCTCTCTGGGAGCTGTAGCGGCCGGGGCGGGGCCAGGGCCAGGGCTGGAGTGGGAGCGCGCGCCCTGTGGGAGACAGACTTGGACCTGGGCGGCGGCATAGCGGCAGAAGGCTTCAGCGTGGCGGGTTTAGGTACTGCGGGCGCAAGACCGGCTCTCATCCCAGTAGTCGCAGCCCGGCGGTTGCACCTCTCCTCCTCGGGCGCGGCCGGTTTCGTTTCGACGGCGGCCGGTTGCGCTTCGCCGTCGTCACTTCCCGTCGGCTTCCTGAACGAATTGACCTTGGATTGGATAGCCCTGCCTTTGTAGGTACCGGGGGGGTACTTGGGCGGCACGGTGGCTGGTGGCTTTGCCGCCTCCGCCAGCAGGTTCCTCTGCCGGATGGCGTGCTGGGTGAGGAAGGCCTGAGAGAGAGTCCGACGCTTCTTGACGCCGTTCCCTCTCGCCGCGGTCGGCGCCTTCGCCGTCGGCTGCGCGGCTTGCGCCCCGGTCTTCCTCGGCGCGTCGCCCGCCCCGCTCGAACCCTCGACATTTTTGTCGCTTTTAAACTGTAGGGCGGCGGAGGGGCCCATCGTATCCTTTTTGATCGCCGCTCTGTTAGCCCCAGGCATGCTTTGGCTGTTCGCTGGTTTCGCATTCTCTTTGTTGTTCTGTGTGGTGAGAGAGGGGAAAATAATGCTACAATAACCAAGATTTGTTATGCATTTATGGAGAAAAACCAGTCAAACTAAATGCAGACAGGAAACTAAAAAAACTATATTTTACCTTTTTAGTGCCCAAGGTGGTTTTAATAACATGATCCATTCCTTTGTTCTTATTTCCCAAAGTGCTGGCTGAGCGGGTCTCCATGTTACTTGGCCTTTGCTCTGGATAGGGAGGGGTGAAGTAGGTTAAAATCTGTGCAGATGGCCTGTTACGTATCGCCGCAAAACGGCTGAATATCAAACATATTCAAATGCGCAATTGGCTAGTTATTTGCATCCACTGGATAGGGCTCCGCGTGTACAAATGTAACGTAACGTCAACGTCTCCTATTCATATTCACCACGGGGCAGTCATGAGTGTCGCACTGTTGAAAATCTGCTGGCAAGCAAACGTTAGCTAAGTTAAGTTACATTTCCCTCAGCAGCGAGAAGTTTACATTATGAGTTAATCGCCGTGATGGAGCGATACAAAAAACCCAGACTTAAATTAAACCTTAAACATAAACCAACGACTAGCATCGGTCTGCAAATGCAGCCATTACGTTAATAAGTTTGCCAGCTAAATTGACGTTAATTCACTTGGGTAAGGTTATAACTTATCTAGCTACCATTGTTTGTGCCAGGGGGAAATCGCGTATTTGAACGTATTGTCGCGTCAATGAAAGACCGCTAACGTCAGCTAGTTTGTGATTGATTTAGCTGACACAAGAACAATTGTAAGAATAGCCCGTTTCCTACAGTTAATATCATTAGTCGAGGCATAAAACGCCTGCACCGAAACCGTAGAACCCAAGCTAGCACGAGGAACGTTAACGTTGCCATCTTCTACCCCACAACACCGACCAATCTAACACGGTACCAAACATTTGAACCACTAACGTTAACTCGCTAATGTCTGATATCCATCTCACTTTAGGGCAGCTAACATTAACTTACCCTACGCTATACAAAGTCAAGGCAAGAATAGAGGCCAACCAAAAATGAACTACGTTACCCAACGTTTGCTAATAATACACGATGCTAACGTTGGGCATTCTCGCCACTTGTTTTTAAGTTAGCCATCTCGGTAACGTTAGCTATGCTACACTGTAGCCTGCAGTCCGAGAGATCACCAACGTTAGCTAGCCGCGTTGGCGAACGATTTTTAACTTACACTGAAAGTTATATTTTGGTAACTTAGCCAACATTTATTATCTATTAGATTGTCAAGTTAGGTGGGCGAAACATCGATCTTAACTACGTACCCGCGGTGCTGCAAGCCACTTCTGAAGACATGTCTCTCACAGTAGCTCGTTAGCTCGTGCCTGTATCCCAAATAGCAAACGAAGGCGTCTACACTCACACACCCATATTTATCCAACTGCTTGCTAGCTGGGGACACGCTTTTCAAAAAACAACCTTTTGACTTTGGCGCTAGAGAGTCTTCGTCACAGCATTGGTCGCGTCTGTTCCCGGGGAACTCAAACGAGCCAATCGGAAAGCTCCATCAGGATCCGGTATATTCCGGAAGAACGTCCCAACCAAGAGGCGGGTGCTCCAAAACAGCACAGTTTGTTCCTGCGACCGCAACAGCAAGAAGGCGTGCACCCCAGCGAAATTCGAACCAAAATAGCATTCTCGACATTCCGGTCCCAAACGTTTTGTGCATGTTGCCAATACGTGACGACGTTACTGGTTTGTGCAACGCTTGTGCTTGGTAAAGCACGCTCAACTGTATTGGGACAGTTGTACAAAGACAAGGCTATGGGTTTTGGGGGCATTGTCCTATGTATGCAGAGATCGATTATGAGATCAAGGGCTCCTGCGCACGAAAGCCTCTAGACGAAAATAACATTAATATTTATTTACTAGTAAAAATGTTAAATAAATATGCATGAGACCAAAAATCAGTTTTTTGAGGGCCCTTCTCTGGGCCCCTGGACCTGTGCCCGTAATCCGGCCCCCTATGTATGATGTCAGTAGTTGTGGAACCTGTTTGTCCTTTAGACGTGACAAAAAATACCCTGTAGGATTGAATCTTTGTCTCTGTTTTGCCCTGGGTATATTTAACTAATAAAGGCGTGGTGACCCACACCTTGGCTGACCTTCATGTAAATAAAACTCCCAATGCGTAGGTGTTTGTACTGGCACACGGCTGGCAGTGTAGTGTAATGGTTAGGGAACTGGGCTTGTAACTCAGAGGTTGCAGGTTCGATTCTCAGGTGGGGGCACTGCTGTTGTACCCTTGAGCAAGGTACTTAACCTGAATTGTTTCAGTAAAACATCCAGCTGTATAAATGGATTATATGTAAAGAAATGTAAACTGTATAAGTCACTCTGGATAAGAGCGTCTGCTAAATACCTAAAATGTAAATGTACTTATCTCTCCAGTCCTTGCCGCCATCCCGGCTCTGATGTTCGCCCATCACCTGAAGCTCGACCTGGGATGGACAGAGCGACAACACTCTTCCTCACAGCAAAGAGCTTCCCCCGACAATCGATTCTTCAGTCACTGTGCCTGGAAAAAACAGCTAAGCTTCTTCGAGGTGCATAACAAGACCTGCAGTTACTCTCTCCACAACATCAGGACAATCAATGATTTCCTCACCCGAGAGGCCACATGGCTACTTTCACAAGCTCTGGCAACTTGCTGCTCTCTCCCACGTTTCAGTAAAACCTGGAAAAGCTGGCTATCTGCTGCTACTGTGTTCCCATCTCTGCATTTTTTTTACATGGTTTTAAGATTCACATTGGCATTGGAAACGATGGCAATATTCTCACCTTGTATTTTAACATTTGTAGCGAGGTTATCAAGATTTTTACAACACTTACATTTGAGTTCAGTTTTGAGTTCAGATGGATGTAATATTAAGTCATACAGTGCAGCTTGGGCATAACGAGAGGGGGGCAGGGATTGGATGTCCCACCCCCCATATTCAAAACAGTCATATCTACCCCCCCCCAATAATTTGTAGATATAAATCATTCACTGTGTGATGAACTGATTTTGATTCCTTTCATTATGTGTCTCCCCCACCATTAGTTAATATGTGGTTACACCCTTGCAGTGCAGACTCGATAGCAGTGTAGACATGATCGCTCATTCATTCACTGAGCCCACTGTATCAACCAATCTACATACAATAATAAGTGAATCTGCACAAAAATATATGCAACATTGGTAAAAAAAAAAAGAAGCAAAATAATGTAGGAGACAACAATGCAGCATCGCAAACAAGCAAAGCCAGTATGCATTACCCTTGCCCTGACTCAACAGACAGACATACACACAAGCACACACGCATCCACAGGCAAACACACACGCACACACGGTTTTGTTTTTAAGTGCCTCATTCCGTTCTTTTCTGTGTTTCATTCAATATGCAAATTATATTTTACAGAAGGCCTCCAGGTGTTTAAGTCCCATCGGATTTTCAGATTTACACCAGCCAGATCATAGGGATTATTGAACGTCAATAAGCATTATCCAATCAAGCAAAAAATGTTTTGATTAAAACTATTTTCATAGTTTTTTTATACCGTTTTACAGTATACGTATATAGTATCCGTTTTGTATACAAACAGCCTATGATTATGCTTACAATGCGCGTTCTAAACGGATATGGGAACGAACTGTTTTTCCCCACACGATACCTGCCATGTTCTTTCCAAAAAATTAATCTATGATCAAATTAATGTAGCCATTCCATAACTATCCATGAGAGGGCGCCCTTTCGGCGAATCACCGTCCTTGATTCTCATGTGATCAAAATAGGAAGTGCAGTGACAGTGTGTCGTGACAGTCTACCAAGGCATTGATGGTACTGTACGTGTTTGTAGCGGCAGGGAACTGAAACATTTCAAGTTTCCTTCATGAAAAGAAAAGGGCATTCCTACTTCATCGTAATTACGATGGGAATAGGGTTACTAGTAATGGCGGTGCTGTACGGCACCATCAATTCTCAGGTGAGTTTCGGTCTGCATAGCGACAGTAAACCGGAACATTAATCTCACGAGAGCCTAGCTGGCTGCATAAATAGGTAAAAGCTCGTCAACGTCGAAGATCCTGGTAATGTATAAAACATAGCCAAACGTATTTAAACGAAGCATTACTCTGTGGCAACTAGACAGATACCTAGCTCCGGTAGATGGCAAAGCGATCAGCATTAATCACGAAAAACAAATAACTTTCTTGTTTCCACAGTAACAGACGCGAAGAGATGATATTGATGCACGGCAATGGCATAGGCCTTAGCTTATGTAGATTTTGTTTAAACCCATGATGTTCTGTTGTCTGTTCTGTAGCCTGATACAGTCATTCTGTTTTCCCTCCAGCTGCCTGACCCGTATGGACTTCGGAAAACGGACTATCGCCTACTGGGCAGACCACTGTACAAGTTGGATATATCCTGGCCCAAATACACGGAACATTTCACAGGCGATGTGTTCGGGGTCGCTGTGAATCACCTCGCTGGATTGGTGTACGTCGCACAGGTAACGTAGAGCTACTAGGGCTATAAGCGTGACGACAGCTGTCAAATATAGTGCTGCAGGTGTGGAGTATTGATTTAGGTATGTTAATGCCTTTCAGGATGTATAATTATGTTATATTGTGTCATAAAATATGCCACAGAACCGCCTTGCGCTTGACTGTTCACTTTAAATCAACTGAATCCACAACATTTGTCTGCAAGGGGTGAAAAATAAAAGTGATGTAACGATTGTTTACTTTCAGTGGCATGTGCACCTGTACCTTTTGCATATGAACACTATTTACTTTACGTGCCTTTATGTACGCATGCTCCGTAGTTTATTATTATCTGGGATGTACGTATTATTTCCAGTCGAAGGAAAATGTTTTGCGCTGTCGTTGCATTCGACATTATGTTCTATGTTCTAAGTCGTATGAGGGTGGGTCCTTGCTGGCTGGCTTAAGTTTTACCTGCTTGTTATGTGCTTTTTGTTTCAAAGTCACCATTCCATGATGTTTGAACAAGGCTTAAATCTTGAGGGCTATAGGCATACCTACTAAATCCTTCAATATACAATATCAACACACTCCCACAATCACCCTAGTGTGGATTAGCTGTGACTATTGTCTCTCAGATACTGGAATTAAAATGTGTGAAGCACTTGAAATATTTTCATTTCCTTTGCTAGATTTGGCTTTCAGACAAGCCCTGATAAGGAAGGCCCCCTGCTAGGTGCCTGAGATGCAGACATAATTTTTTTTACGGTTATGGAAAAATTGAGCTTTATTTATAGATTCACTGAATTGATAGATTCAAATCTCACTGAATTAACAATATGAATTTGTTGTGTTGACTTAATATCTGTCTGACTTTGTTGTAGTGGGGGACTTTTTGTTTTCCTCAAAGGGAAGTACACATTGACCAAAGGATTATGAATGTTTTCATTAGCTATCAGAGAGAAGCCACCAGGTCTAGGCATAACGACAACAATGGTGGATCCAGCTCTAGACGTCAATGCTTTCAAGGCCTAAAAAGAACAACAGCAAACAAGTGGACCTCGAGACAGGTCATGAGCTTCCGCAGTGAGAAAACACAAAGGCCTTCAGCGAATTTCTGGTCAGAGCTGAATAGAATAGAATATTCTTTATTGCCATGTCACACAAGGTAATTGGAATGTGTCTTTCCACATACCTCAGGTTCAGTGCCTTGCTCAAGGCACTTTGGCAGTGCCCCAGGAAGTGAACTGGCATCCCTCTGGTTTCCAGTTCCTTGTTTTTTGTTTGGCCTTCGTGGGATTTTAACCAGCAACCCTCCACTTGCCAGCCTGTGTCGCACTCTGAGCTGAAAACTCAAGGTCTACATGAAAACCCAGAAACACACTCGGACACTGGTTTACATGGTTACTAGGAGCTAATGTTTTACCTGTTGAACGGATTGTCAAAGGTTTATGCCACCGCTTTCTCTCGGAAAATTCCATTTGCAATGGCCTCAATCACTGATTACTCAATTCCGATTCAGATGGTTACATGTATGAGGCTATTGTTATTCTGTTCAAAATTTTGTCTCAGATTTTTGCAGCTGCTATTCTGCACGACCCTGAAAGCAAAAAAGAGGGAGTAAAAAGTTGGTTAAAAAAATACATTAAAAAAAATCACTCACCAATGGCCTAGCCTCCCCAGCCACACTGTAAGCGTCTTGTTTAAAGGAGAGGGGCGACTGGTTACATTTTAGGCATTTAGCAGACGCTCTTATCCAGAGCGACTTACACAGTTTACATTTCTTTACATACAATCCATTTATACAGCTGGATATTCTACTGAAGCAATTCAGGTTAAGTACCTTTAGCTCAAAGGTACAACAGCAGTGCCCCACCTGGGGATTGAACCCCAGCTCCCTAACCATTGCACTACACTGCCAACTGAGTTGATGAGGGAGCGTGAGCGTTGATGAGTGCTGTTTCTTGTCCGCAGCGGGGAGACAACGTGCCCAAGGTGCTGGTGTTCTCCACAGACGGGGAGTTCATACAGGCCTGGAACACCACCACCCTGGAGATGCCCCACGGGATCTTCCTGGCCAACGCCTCCAACAACCCCACCGTGTGGATCACCGACGTGGGGAACGGTGGGTGCGAGAGCGGCGCCTGGCTCATGAGCAACCAGCCCTGCAAACACCAGAATAGGGTTTTATGCTATGTGTTGCCCTGTTGTTGTTGGGTTTTTATCCTGCTTTTCGTTGCTGTGTGTTGTCAGCTTCTGGTTTGTGTGCAGTGTTGTCTTTGTGTTTGTGTATAGTGCAGGTACTGTCTCTCTCATGTTTAGATTGTATCTTTTATGATTTTAATGCTTGTATATAGCCTACATGTATTGGTTTCTTTTTTAACTAGTTGCCTGCCCAAGGGACTACAGATGAAAATGAGCCTCCTTGGCCAACTCTGGCACATTTACAGAAACATTATCAATGTGCACTGTCCCTGTCAAATAAATAAATAAATGAATCAATGAATGCTTAAATGCTTAAAATGTAAAATGTGAATGAATGAATGAATGAATGAATGAATGAATGAATGAATGAATGAATGAATGAATACAAAATGGGCAGCGAACCTCAGCAGAAGGAGCACTGAAACACAGATGACCGCGCCGTTGTGGCTGACCGTCCGTGTTTCCTTTTTTTCCCCTTTTGTGCTGTAGGGCCGTACGGCCACTCCATCAAGCAGTACTCCCCCTCCGGCAAGCTGCTGCAGGTCCTGGGCTCGGCCGGGCAGGCTGGCTCCGGCGTCAACCCCCTGCAGTTCGATCAGCCCGCCGAGATCTTCGTCCACAGCTCCGGTGAGATCTACATCGTGGACGGAGACGGCGGGATGAACAACCGACTGGTGAAGCTGTCCAAAGGTGCTCGTCATCCCGCTGATGCTCTGACGCTGTTTGGCATATATTCATTAAAAATTTTGTTAGATTTTCTCCCATTTTCTCCCAATTTAGTAGCCAATTACACCCTCTCTTTTTCATGTCAACCCCCCCCCCCTTGTATTGTGCGTTCGCTGCCGTAGCCCTGTGACCGGCAGTGACAAAGGTGAAGTATCGTCTCTTCTGAAACGGCACTCGCCAGGCTGTTGACCGTAACTCCGGTACTTCAGAGCCACTCTTATATGCAGCAAACTTCCTGTCAGCTTCCCTTCCCCCTCCCTGGGGCGGACAGCCAAGCGGCAGCCAAGTCTAGTGGCACTCCCGGCGAGAGCCGACTCCGCGGTCGCAGTGGCCAGCGCCGAACATTGTAACCACTAGACCACCCGGGAGGCCTGCATATATTTATTTAACACACCGTCTTATCCAGAGAGACTTCACACAGAAGAGGACTTGCATCCACACAAGCTTTATGAGTGACACCGTGACACAAATCTGGCTAACCACACCCCCGGACCAGTGAGTGTGCGAGCAACATCGCTAAAGCGCTACTGCAAGTTATCTATGACAGTTCTACAACCGCGCCTCAAATTGTAAACACATAGATACATCCGATGCCGATGTAAAGAAACAGGTTCAATCTGAAGAGATGAGTCTTCACTCATCTGGAGGATGGCCGATGACTCTGCTGTCCGGCCCCCCCACCCCACCACAGGGGGGCCAGAATGGACAGGCATTATTTTCCTTCTTGGAGATTTTTTCTATGTATTAATTTCAGTAATTTCAAATAATTTCAGGCCACACCCTTTTTCCTGCTTCCTGGATTTACCTTACGAGCAGAAAGTTGGTTTGATTGAATCTGAAATTAAGCTCAAAGTCTTGTCAGATTTGATTGTGTTTGTTCTCATTTCGTCTAAGTCAGTGGTTCTCAACCCTGGTCCTGGAGGGCCGCAGGGTCTGCTGATTTTCATTGTTACTCAGCACTTAATTGATCAATTAAAACGGTTCACCTCACCTCACCTGGTTTCTTGTGTTTAAATTAGAGATGCACCGATTGCGATTTTCTTGGCCGATTCCGATTTCCAATTTTTGATTAGTCTGACTTGCGATACCGATTTTGGCCGATTCGATTTTTTTCCTAAAAACAATAATTGACAACTTACACAAACATTTTTGTAACTTTGCTTTAATAGAAAATTAAGATTGACAATTCTGAGGTAGGTCAGAAGCATGAGGTAGGTCTCACTAAAACACATTTCAAAGTAAAAAAGTGTTCCAGGTTACTGGACAGAGCTTTTCTTTTTTTGTGCAAATTAAATTCAATGATGAATAAAAGAGAATCCAGTGCACAGCTAGCTACTATGCACATTTACTTTTCCAAAAGAAAACAGGTGCAACATCAAAATACAAATTAAAATAAATAAAATATAGCCTACATTTTGTTCTTTCCTCCTCCCCATATTTTTTTTAACATTTAAACTTTCTTCTTTCTTTTTAACAAGAGTAGTTTAAATTTACTGACATGGTGACAGACCATTAGTCCGGAAATATTTATTTAAAACACTAACGTTATATTCTGATGACAGATGACACAAGGCCTTTTTCCATTAAATAATTATATGGCTTCAACTTGATGTGCATCAGAAAGTTATTGCGACAATGCTAATGGAAAACAGGTTAGTTCGAACCTATGATGCGCTAGACAAATTTTTTTGCTGGAGGTGGATTAGAGTAGATCCCAATTCTATATAGTGCAATGGAAAACACTTGTAGCGATATAAGGGCGGATGTTTCAGTTGCGGAGCTTGTCAAAGGCATTGAAACAAGCCGCTCTTCAGCAGAATTTCGTTATTTGAATTTTCGAATAGCCTAACGACTACGACTTTAACTAGCTTCAAAGCCTAGATAAAAATGTTTCAAACTAGGAGTAATTGGAAAAGAGTTTGTTTGATAGTGGAAACGCACAGCTGGTACCTTCATGCACAACACAGTTAATACACCATTTGTGGTTTAGCTAGAAATCGTTAGATGAATTTATCATTAGGTCTAATAAGTTAGATTTGTATGAGTGAATAGCACTGTTTCATAACATCACTCATTAGCGAACATAATGATTTCAGTGCAATTCAGTGCTTCAGCAGGGCATTATTATGTCAAGTTTATGCACTACCACCATGTTCTATTAATGGAAAATGGTTCAGAGGAACCGAACTAGCGCAACGAAGTTAATTATTAATTAACCTACGGTACTGTAGAAAAACGAGTACCGTCACATTTTCAGAATTCTGGCATCGACTTGGTACCTGGGTGATGATTTTTCAAGTGTCTGATTAGGTTGGTCGTTCCTAACGTTTTCGAGGTTGTTCCTCCGCGGCTTATTTTCGATTGACATGTATGACAAACTGCAAGCTTTAAGTCGTCTTCACTGACTGTGAAAAACGCCCATACTGAGGACATGTTGAGGCGTGTTCAGCGCTGCACTCATCTGATCCGTCTGCATTGGCTCACGGGTGCGCGCACGTCACGTGAAAAAGAGGGGGGCGAGGAGCCAACCGGCGCACAGAATCGGCTATGTGGAGTGATCGGGATCAAGTCACCGATTGAGGCCGATCAGCTGACAATTGGCCATTTCCGGTCAGAGGCCGATCGATCGGTGCATCTATAGTTTAAATTGGTTGCTGATTTTAAGGTGAAAACAAAAACCTGCAGGCCCTGTGACCCTCCAGGACCAGGGTTGAAAACCTCTGCTTTAGGCCACTGGTGTTGAACTCATTCCATCGAGGGACGAGTATATGCTGCAGGTTTTTGTTGCAACTAATGCACTACACCAGGTGATTTCAATTAGTCCATAATTGGTTGAAGTGAGCTAATCAGCTCGATGGAATGAGTTTGACATCCCTGCTTTAGGGCAGAGGTTTTCAACCCTGGTCCTGGAGGGCCACAGGGCCTGCAGGTTTTTGTTTTCACCTTAAAATCAGCAACCAATTTAAACACAAGAAACCAGGTGAGGTGAGGTGAACCGTTTTAATTGATCAATTAAGTGCTGAGTAACAATGAAAACCAGCACACCCTGCGGCCCTCCAGGACCAGGGTTGAGAACCACTGGTCTAAGTGCATCGGATTGAATCGAGGCTGTCCGCTACAGCCGCCGCTGTGCTGCAAATACTCAAATTCAGACGTCCACCAGTTGATAATTGAACAAAGCAGCTGCTCAGCCAGCCTCTTAGCTAGCTAGTTGCCTGCTAGCTAAGTAGCCAGCTAGCTATTAGCCAGCTAATTAGCAACAACAGTAAGGCACGATTACCTGAATACAAAAGGAAGAGTACTACTAACGCTACGCAAATAAACAGTAAAGCAACAAAGTTAACGTGTAACATAACATAACATAACCTCAACAGTTATTTCAGTAATGCTGCTAACTGAACGGGGTACCAGGAAGTGAAACTTCCATTTTTTTCCTGTTTCTCTCCCAATTTAGTGGCCAGTTATAACCTCTATTTATCTTGATTTGCCCTCCCCACACAAACTCTCTATGAGGCAAGCTAATTCTCTGAGGGCAGCGAACTTCGCTTCCTTTGAGACGGAACTCGCCCATCCACGTTCTGGAGACACCCTTACGCGCTTCTTAGCGAGTTTGTGCCGGCTCACCCTCCCCCCTCCCCCTGGGGTGGACAGCCAAAAGCCACCACCGAGCGGGGCTCCCACCAGGGCCGGTCTGGTACAGTCGGGTTTCAAACCGCGACCGTGACAGGCAGCTCACACTCGTAAAGGACCAGCCAATACGGAGGAAGTGAAACGTAACCCGACAGAACGCCAGTAGCTCACTGCACACCTGCTGAAATGCACTCTGAGCAGAGAGCAGAGGCTGCACTACTCCAGGCCTGGAGAGCCGGCATGTCTGCGCTGGTTTTTCTTCCAACCAATTACACTGGCTTAGTTTTACAAACAGCTGTATACACCAATACTGGTTCAATCCCATGTCAGACCACAGCAAAGCGTTTTCACCAAGGATCTGTGTGCAGTCTGCAGCAGTCTGCTCCTGTGTCGCATCCCCAGTGATTGACAGCACTCTTTCCCTGTTGATTGACAGCCCTCGTTCCCAGTGATTGACAGCACTCGTTCCCTGTTGATTGACAGCACTTTTTCCCTGTTGATTGACAGCACTCTTTCCCTGTTGATTGACAGCACTCTTTCCCTGTTGATTGACAGCACTCTTTCCCTGTTGATTGACAGCACTCTTTCCCTGTTGATTGACAGCAACTGACAGCACTCTTTCCCTGTTGATTGACAGCACTCTTTCCCCAGTGATTGACAGCACTCTTTCCCTGTTGATTGACAGCACTCTTTCCCTGTTGATTGACAGCCCTCTTTCCCTGTTGATTGACAGCACTCTTTCCCTGTTGATTGACAGCCCTCGTTCCCCAGTTACTGACAGCACTCTTTCCCTGTTGATTGACAGCTGTCTTTCCCTGTTGATTGACAGCACTCTTTCCCTGTTGACTGACAGCACTCTTTCCGCAGAGCTGCAGATGATCTGGATGCATGGAGAGAAGGGGTCTGGTATGGCGCAGTTCTACATCCCACACAGTGTGACGGTGGATAACTACCAGAGGGTATGTCTGCATGCCTCACACGCACATACGCACACTCACATATGCCTCACACGCACACTCACTCACACACACACACACACACATGCACGCATACACACTCACACACACACACACACACGCACAAGCATGCACGCATACACACTCACGCACACACTCACACACGCACAAGCATGCACGCATACACACACACACACACACACTCACACACGCACGCACACACATACACGCACACAAATGCACAAACTTACACACACACACACACACTCACACACACTCACACACACACACACACACACACACACACACACACAGACACAGTCACACACAGACACTCACACACACACACACATGCACACACTCATGCACACACTCACACACAGTCACACACAGTCACACACAGTCACACACACACACACACACACACACACACACACACACACACAGGGAACTGCTGTTCCACCGTGGCAGCATGTGATGGATTTGGTCTGCAATGAAAGCCTGTGATTAATGAGCTCTGCTGGTTTGGGATGGGAACTCTCTCCTCCGTCCGCTCTTCCTTCCATTCCCAGGTGTGGGTGGCGGACCGGGGGAACAAGCGGATCCAGGTGTTCAACGCGGTGACGGGTGACTGGCTGGGGTCCTGGGGCAGCTGCTTCACCGAGGATGCCCCGTATTCCGTCAGGTGGGAAATCACAGGCGTGGGATGCAGAATGGCCCTTTCCTTGAAATGAATTATTACTTTATTTTTAATTTTTTCTGTTTTCCCCATTTTTCCCCCGCCTTTTAGTATCCAGTACCCTGTCTTTCTTTATTCGTGCCAATTATCCCCTCCCTCGTATGAGAGGTCGCTGCCGTACTCCGGTAGTGAGCGCTGTACTGCCTCCTTCGAGCCAGTGCCCGTCTAGGCCGAAGCCTGTCACCGATGCACGACCACTCATATATGCAGCGAGTCTTTCCTTCAGCTTTTATCACTTCCCTCTCCCTGGGGCGGACAGCCAATTGCCGCCCCCTAGTGGCAAGAGTTGAAACTGGCGCAGCCAGTGGAATCGAACTGGCTGCGGCTACTGGTGGACCACGCGGGAGGCCGAAATGAATTATTTGAAAACCAAAGAGGAGTAAATATATATATATTTTACATGTTATTTATGCTGCGATGGATTGGCGACCTGTCCAGGGTGTATTCCTGCCTTCAATGCTGGGATAGGCTCCACACACACCAGGAATATGATAATGGATGGATGGATGGATGGATGGATGGATGGATGTTATTTATGCTCAGTGAGGGGCTCTTCACTTTAAATATTCAGAGTTGGAACTCTCACTCTTCACTTTAAATATTCAGAGTGGGCGTGTATTTCCTCAAAGGATTTTGCTCCTTTAAAAAAAAACAAATGTACTACTGTATTACGAAACGAAGGGCTAGCAACTTCTGGTCAGTGTTACATTAAATTAAAATTTTGTCTGAAATGAAACAGCCGTTTGGTCTGTATGCTTTGAGATAACGTTCTGAACCGTGTTATAAAACTCTCGTGTTTACTGCCTTTTGAGGTCAATTACATCATTAATCACAGGATCAAATCACTTTCTTGTCTCTCTGTTTTGTTGACAATGTGTCTCTCTCTCTCTCTCTCTCTCTCTCTCTCTCTCTCTCTCTCTCTCTCTCTCTCTCTCTCTCTCCTCTCTCTCTCTCTCTGTCTCTCTCTCTCTCTCTCTCTCTGTCTCTCTCTCTGTCTCTCTCTCTCTCTGTCTCTCTCTCTCTCTCTCTCCATCTCTCTCTCTCTCTCTCTCTCTCTCTCTCTCCCTCTCTCTCTCTCTCTCTCTCTCTCTCTCCCCCTCTCCCCATCTCCCCCCGTAGACTGACGCCAGACCAAAAGTACTTTGTGGTGGTGCAGCTGAACACCAATCAGATCTCTCTGCTGGAGGCTCCGCCCGTGGGCGTGATTGGACAGTGCCGCGTGGTCAGTGTCATCCAGCTGGCCGAGGACATCAAGCCCCACCTGGTGGACCTGGACCTGAAAACGGGGGCGCTGTACGTGGCTGAGATCGGGGCTCAGCAGGCCCAGAAGTTCACGCCCTTCACCCTGGGCGGCGGGTTCCTGTAGCGCGCGGGCAGCGAGGGGCGGCACCGCGAATCGGGAGGGCTTCGGCCTAGCGCACTTTATTGTGTATTGTCATTGTTCGTTCGCCTGAAATGCATATCCAGAAGGTTCCAGAGCCTGTTGACAGAAGTGTGAGATGGAAACTTTGAGCTAAATACATTACATTACATTTCAGGCATTTAGCAGACGCTCTTATCCAGAGCGACTTACACAGTTCACATTTCTTTACATACAATTTATTTATACAGCTGGATGTTTTACTGAAGCAATTCAGGTTAAGCCCCTTGCTCAAGGGTACAACGGCTGGCAGTGTAGTGTAATGGTTAGGGAGCTGGGCTTGTAACTCAGAGGTTGCAGGTTCAATTCCCAGGTGGGGGCACTGCTGTTGTACCCTTGAGCAAGGTACTTAACCTGAATTGCTTCAGTAAAAATATCCAGCTGTATAAATGGATTGTATGTAAAGCAATGTAAACTGTGTAAGTCGCTGTGGATAAGAGCGTCTGTTAAATGTCTAAAATGTCAAATGCAGTGGGGGATTCGAACATGAAACCTTTGCATTACAATCCAGGTTCCCTATCCATTATACTACACTGCCACCCGTAACCTGGTTGGTGAGGTGTCACACACTGAAGGAGTGCGTCCGGCCTTGACATGAACGTCCAGACCCTGAGATTCCGAAGGACAACTCTCTCCATGTCAGTCATACTTGAAGAACGCGGTCAGGCAAAAAATAAAAACGTCCCCATTGTCCAGGCCACGGTTTGAATAGCATGGTTGGTAAAAGAACAAACACCGCTGTCTAGGTTCTGGGTTTGAATGTTTCTGTGATCAAAGCCAAGGGGCGGTGCAGTCTCAACTCATGCATGCACTGTACCTCTATATTGAACTGTAAAATATCCGTGAAATATAGCCAGGAGAGATCTATACTAATAAGAGGGCTAATATGCTTGAAACTGGATTATGCATGGTGTGCGTGCGTGTGTGTGTGTGTGTGTGTGTGTGTATGCGTGTGTGTTCGTGCATTGTTTGAGGCGTTATAATTTGCACAAAGAGACCAGCTCCCCCCCCACTCTATTTGTATAATTGATTTTTTGCACTGAAGCTTTTTAATCATACGTATCGTTGATATATTGACAGATGGGTTCCAGACATCATCTCTTTAAGGTGTCTGTTTTAATCGCCCAGCCTTGCAACTTTCTTGCTGTTTGACAGTGCTCTGTTTTTTCATCGCCAGTAATATATCAATGTCCATTTCTGTTGTGATGATGATTTGAATGTAACTAAATGACTTGATTGTGTGAAAGAAGATCCTCGTTTGAATCCCCGTCTAGCATCAATGATCCGTAGTGGTACGAGTAGTTTGTAGTTATTTTGTAGACTAGTATAGATGTAGCCTATTTGGCAGTACGACCTTCTTAATTTGTGTATATACTGTAAATGATAAAGCCATACGGATGTGTGAGCTTCTGTGATTTCCCCTGCGTTAATGTGACACGCTTTCCTCTAGATGTGTCCATTGAATTGTAATGACTGTCCCCATTTTTTACATTTTCAGTATAATAATAGAGCCAAATGATTTGATATTGCATTTGTAATAATCTTGAGGTTTTCTGTGATATTGATCCGTAAACGTTTTCCATTCTTGCATTGCAATCCATTGGTGAAATGTTGTCACTATCATTCACGAGCTATTAAAAACTGAAAAGGGAAATTGAACGCAGTTCACGTTTGTCGCCACTGGGTGGCAATAATGACATTGGTTATTGGTAGACGTCTTGTGCCCCACATCAGCTAACATCCCACGTTACTTTTGCTCTCTCATATCTTGGCACGACAAAGATAAGCCATTCACCACCTAAACGCAGTACAGGTCGCAGTGGTCAAAAGTGTAAATTGTGGTTAAAAAAAATTACATCTCACTGCAGTTTGACCTGCAAATATTTATATAATACTTGTACCGAATTTTCTCACAAAGTGGCTTTTTTTAAACCTTGTTCTCAAATCCTTTAATACCACGTAATGGATACCCCCGTAAAACTCCATAGAAAGTTCTAGAAAGGGGAACTGCATATAGTTATCTGTTGAAAATTACGCAAACTGGGAGGCACAGTGTGTAGCACAAGGGATAGGGGTACCTGTGTGGCTCAGTTGGTAGAGCATGGCGTTGGCAACGCTTAGGTTGTGGGTTCAATCCCCACTGGGCCCACATATACTGAAAATGTATGCATTCACTACTGTATGTCGCTTTGGATAAAAGCGTCTGCTAAATGGCGTATTATTTTATTATATTTATTATTACCGTTGGCTTTTAAGTTGATAGAGGAGTCAGACCCCCCCTCCTCGTGTACGTCGCAGGGAGAGGCGGAGACGGGAGGGAGAAGGAGCGGGTTGCTGGGAAGCATTCACACGGGAGATGTGCGAGTGGAATTCCCTTATCAGAGAAACCGGTTCAACTGGGCTACGGAGCTCGTGTGCGTTGGGATGTTTGAAGACACCTCTTCCCGAAACTTCGTTTTAAAACCGCAGCCTGCTACAGGTGCAGGTTGTCACTTGCTAAATTCTTTCATGTCATTTGGAAACAATGAGTACAATGCAAACGTGTATTTACAAAGAATATCAAACACGAATTCCTTAAATGTATCCGTTTTCAATAACGAAACACAAAACAGGGTAAAACTATGAGAAATTAGAAAAGTTATATTTTTATTAGGCTAGTGAAAAGCTAGTAGTAAAAGCAAAGGGCAGTAATATTTCCCCTGTGCACGTACCCTATTGGGTTTCGATACAAAACTCAGAATCAGTGTTTTTTTTCCAATCTTGATTCGTATTTTCGTGTTTTATCCCAATTTCGTAGGGAGACAGCTCTCTCCGTGTCGTGCCATTGCCTGCTAAAGAAGGAGCGCGCAAGCCTTTAATTGGACACGCTTCCAGATTCAGGGGGGAACATTTTTTTTGCACGATGTGCAATCGAAAACCGCTCTGCCACTCTCCTAGAGCAAATTACGTAAGCAGTGTACACTTTGAAGTCAGTAAGAAGCTTGAGAAGTGAGAGCGAGACACAGCTGACGCAGGCTGCACATGCATTATCGATGTGATTTTGGTGTGAATTAAGATTTAATATGATGGAATGAGATCTGAAACATAACACTTACTTTG
>JAINUG010000272.1:455000-492500 GCA_029706075.1 Aldrovandia affinis | reverse complement strand
GCATGATGGCTTCTTATTCCAGCCAGTCTACCGATCACTTTGTGTTATGTTTTTTCCCCCTGAAACTGATTTAATGCAGGTTTGGCTTGTTGCCATTTGCATTGTCTTTATTGTCTTTATTTTTCAATAAGCAGTTTAACATCAGTGACCGCATGCGTTCTGAATTTAAGACCCCACTGTGAGTTAATCTATCATTCAATTAATATATATATTTATATATATATTCCTTTAGAAACTCTTTCTAAAGGAATAATTTGCAACAAAACATGTTTGAAAAATTGAAAACGTTAGTTGTCTGATCCGAATAATTGGGAACTCTTAAAATGAATATGGGATACCCATTCTTCATAGCATCCATACAGTGTCTATTTCTGGCCTAATGGGGGGCCTTAGAGGCTAAACCATCCCAAGAGTCTAATTCAGAACAATTACCAACTCTTTGTATTTGGAAAAATTGCAACTGTGGTTGAAATGAAAACCAGCATACACGGACAAACCCCAGTAAGGGCCGCATTTAAGAACCCCTGTCTTAAAGGGTAAATTTCCCTAAGGGTCTAATTAAAAAACAATTAACAGCTTGTTAGATTTGGAGAATTGCAACTATGGATGGAACGACAAGCAGCGGTCACGGAGAGGCCCCCAGGATTGAATTAGAAAACCTTCGCTGGCCGATTTCTTCTCTGTTGCCAAAAGCATGACTGCTCTTCTTTATTTTATTCCTGCTTTGTGTTTAAACTATATCTGTTATGAGTTGTTTATATATGTGGATATTGTGGATTGTTATTGTTATTGTGGATAAATGCAGCGAGTCTTTTCCTTTGGCCTTTGTCCCTCCCCCCAGGGGTGGACAGCCAATTGCCACCCCCTAGTGTCACTCCCGGCCCGAGCTGAAAGTGGCGCGACCGGTGGAATCTAACCCCGATCGCCGTGGCTAGCGTCGACCTCTCTTACCGCTAAACCACGCAGGAGGCCCCCAGTTTAAAAATAATTTTGAAGTAGCAACAATCTTTTTCCACTGTGTGATATCTCTTCCTAATGCCATACTATGGTGATGTGAACACTGCGCTAGATACAGTGTGCGGGTTCCAATGCCAAGAAAGTGCCACCCAATCAAGACACATTTAGCACAAAAAGGCAGGTACTTTGATGACTGCCTGACCAATCAGTCGCAGCCCATGGTTCCAATCACTCGGTGAGTATGCATTTTCATTGGCTACAATCTCTGCTGCTTACTTCTGCTGTATTCGAGAGATACAGCATGCTGAACAGACTTTGTTTAGATATGGCTTCGGATCAGCTTTAGTTTAGTTGGGTGGCATCTGTCCGGGCGACTGAAATTTGGACAGTGTTTTTTGGAATGGACCCTTACATTTATGCTAAAAAAAGATAGCATCAATGCTAATTCAATCTGTTGTGTTTCTAGTCCTCCTCTACCCAGGACTGCGATACGCTTTTGATTGATGTGAATGTTGTATTGTCTCTTCGAAAAAAGAAAAAAAAACATACTCCAAAATTATTATTATTTATTTAAATATTTATTTTTCGTTTTTCTCCCAATTTGGTTGCCAATTAAACCCTCTGTTTACTTCAATTCCCCACCCTCACGAGTCCGTCGCCCGTCCTCCGGGATCGAGACACACATTCCTGGTTGAGTGTTCCCGCCTCTTCCGAGACGGGAATTCTTCCACGGACGCCTTAACCTTCTCCTCGACGAACTCATGCCGGCTCTCCCTCCCCCCCCCCCCGGAGGCGGACAGCCAAATGCCGCCTCCGATCGGGCTGACGACCAGGGCCGGTCTGGTAGAGACGCGAGTTTCTCTGCGTCCCTGGCGGCAGCGCACACCACTTATAAGCATCCGCCAAAAATTATTATTTTTTAATATTTCTTGGCTTGAGGTTGGAGGAGGATTTAATTTATAACTTACCTCAGCTTCTGTGTTCGTGGTAATACAGCCATGGGGGGATTCAATGACTTCAAGCAGCTGTCTTCTTCAGGCACTGAGGGCATTGAATAATTAATATGGCCCTGAAGAAGAGTCCCTTTGTAAGAGCAAAAAATGAGAGGGGGAGGGGAAAAAAGGATGTGGTTTCGGTTCGATTTCTTTGCCTTTGTCCCAGACATCAAAACAAGCTCCCCCGACTGAATTGAAGTTTCATGGCTTTCGATAAAAATCTGCGTGTAAAACAAATGACGGAATATTTTATAAGCGGTGCTTGAAATACGCCAGCCTTTTTTTTATTTCAGGCCTTCAAGATAAATTCACCCTCTAAAATGCATCACTCTACCCAGGGGCGTAATCAAGGACTTTAATCTTGAGTGGAGAAAGATACCGTTGAACTTTTTCCCCTTCCTCATCGGCAGGAAAGGCGACGTTGTTTACGGCCTGTGCCCGCGGGGCTGTCAGCGTTTTGAGTTAAAGGCCCGGGCGGGAGTAAAGCTCAACTCAACTCCGAGATGAAGCTCCGTTAAAAAAACAAGCACGGAGGGATTTGTGGCCCTGGCTCGCAGGCCTGCGTCTCACAACCCCCGCGCCTCTCACTCAGCACACGGTTCGAAAGAAGGTGATCGGGGACGGGCCTCAGCCAGATCAGAGCTGTGTGGTTCTGTGTGGCTCAGTTGGTAGAGCGTGGCATTGGCAACGCTTAGGTTGGTGGTTCAATCCCCACTGGGACCACATATACTGAAAAATGTATGCATTCACTACTGTAAGTCCCTTTGGATGAAAGCGTCTGCTGAATGGCATATATGCGTATATACTGTATAGCTGCTGAAGGGGGGTAAGGACAAGGGGGTATAGGTTTTGGAATGCATCCGCACATTTGAGAGAGAGCTCCAGGAGCTCCTGGTATGCTGTCCAGTTGTCACCAGACCAAAAAATGGAGACCCACCTGTTATTTTTGTTGTTGTCATCGTCAACATCCATCCATCCAGTGGTTCTGTGTGGTTCAGTGGGTAGGGTGTGGTGCTGACAACACTTAGGTTGTGGGTTTGATTACCGCTGGGACCACATACAGTATACTGAAAATGTATGCATTCACTACTGTAAGACGCTTCGGATAAAAGCGTCTGCTAAATGGCGTATATTGTTTGACGTGTTTTTGCTTTTGCTTTTTCAAAAAGAGAAAAATACAAAGTGAGAGCACGGACGGCACAGAAACGTAACTTGGCTACCATCCAAGCATCATTCCATTAATGCGTGTAACTTTTTTGGAGAAAAATATATACAGGTATACACAGATTGGATTTTTATTAAATGTTAAATCGATTTATCACTCATGGCATTCTGTGATGTGCTCCAGAGACGGTTTCCAGGAGTACTGCGTCAAGTCAGAGACGTGATTGGGCATAAGCAATGAGGGAATTTAACATGAGGAATCTCAAGTGGCGTGCAAATAAACACACAGAAAAGCACAGGAAGGATCCAAAATATTGATATATGTCTATATATATATATATATGTATATAAAATATATATTTCTCACTGTCAAATATACAGTTCGTATTAAACATTGGGGGGGCGGGGGCATTCCTAACCTACCCCTCAAAGTCGACCACCCCTTCTCTGCCCTGACTTCTCGACTAGGCACATGCGTAAACCCATTTAACCCTTTATAGAGAGCCATTTCAACTGGAGTGGGTACCTAACTCAGTCACTCTTTTCTGGCTCACCCATTCCTGGCATGGTGGATCCAAGCAGCGCAGAGTTGTATATACAGGAAATAATGTCAAGGAGCCATTGTGCTTAAGGTTAATTAGGTAGGGTAAGCGGTAAAAATATTTTGATTTCCCATTAAACCAGAACTAGTTCAGCTGCACAATTTTTTTTTGCATTCTCTCATTTTGACTTTTCTCCCCCCACATTTGGAACGTATTTGCGATCATATCCACAGGCCTGTCCCTTTTGCCGTGATGCCCGCCTTTGATTCAGAAAAGTGCAGACTAGAATGCACGCCTCCCAAAGTGTGCCAAAGTGTGGCATTCCTGGCCACAGGTTGGCACCCGCGTGATCAGGATTCAGTTCTGGACTGTGGGGTGCATCACTGCTCTACGAACGAGCGCTTTAGTTTGTTTTCCTTCAGCTGCACGTATTTACATGCATGCATCATCAAACCATATGCAATTTAGCAGACGCTTTTATCCAAAGTTTGAACCCACAACCTAAGCGTTGTCAGCGCCATGCTCTACCTACTGAACCACACAGAGCCACTTACTATACAATAATATAATAACATATAAGACACGATAGATAGCCAGATGTAACAAATATACTCCCTCGTCGAATGTGCCCCCGCCCCCCAGCGTACGGGGGAATGAAACTAGCGATCAAAGGAAGAGAAGCTAGAAATGTCAGCTGCGAGGAGGGAGAGGGATTGATGATGGTGTCGAAGTGGAACAGAACAAAGCGCTATGATGTGGGATTGAAAAAAACTGGCTATGAAGCCAGCATTCCACAATACATAACACAACACATGCCGTGTAGCAGACGCTTTTATCCAAAGCGACTCACAGTAGTGAACGCATACATTTTTCAGTAGGCGTGTGGTTTCCAATGGGAATCATTTGCAGGGCTGTTGAATTTATGCCCAGCGCGATTCCCATCCCACAGTCACGCTTATCGCAACCGTTGTTAGCTTTAGAAATGTTCCCCTTCAACGCGACAGAGCAAAACACTCTGCTCCAAATAACCTATTTATTCCTACAGGTCGTATATGGGACAGTGTGAGCCCCCTTCTATTTTAAGCACATCTTGAGAGCTCCCCCCTGTCTGCACTGTGAAATAAGGTCATAGTATAGCCTATGAGCACAACAGCACGTGGAATGGGATTGATTGCAAACATTACCTGTTACGGCCACAGCAAGCACCGTTTCTGAATGGCAATAGAGTTGGCAACAGCAAAAACAGAGCAGCATGTTGGCTACGTAAATCACCCTGCCGTTGCTTTTTCACGTTTGTTTCCATGACATCTCTTTTCAGTGACGTCGATTCAATGTTTTTGTCCCCATAACTGTGTATCTGTGTAGCCTATATAACTTCCTTACATTGGTACTACTACATACAAAATACTGTACATACACAAACATGTCCGAATTTTAACATTAATACCATGGCTTTAAAGGACTTTGAGATATCCCACTGTCACCCGATTTTACCACAATCACTCTAATAAATGGAGCACTTTGTTGTGTTAATCACCCCATTCGTATGGTCCTGTGTGGCATCCAACACAGCACACAGACGGTTCTGAGGCCTTTCAGTGGTGGTTCCGTCCCATTCGTCAATGAGTTGTTGCGGGAGTTAGTGTCAAAATTGAAAATAGGTGACCGCACTATTTTTGTCTGTTAACAAAAAAATCATAATCCCAAACGGTGATGTAAGTGACTTTTTATTAAAACAAATTCAATCTGAATGTAAACACTTTTTTTTATTGAGGCCTTTCAGCGGTGTAACTTGCGTTACCGTTTTAAACCCAAGCTTACGGAAATTGACCGGGGAGCACAATTCACGTATGACGACGTGGAAACGGACCATTCCTATAGAGCTGCGGTTAAACACGAGCAATTAAGACTTCACTCTGAGCTTGTTAGCAGCCATGTAGCGGCAGAGGGGACATTCCCTAGGGAAATTAGAGCCAGTCTTCCGAAGCATGGCCGTGGTGTAAGAGAGACATCTGCTTCTTTGCCTGGGAGATGGAGGAGAGCCCGTCCTGTTATATGCCCGTCGTAATTCAGCAGTCCTTGGTGAAGGCATTTAACACATTGATATTGCACCGAGGCGCGCGTGCGCACGGGCAGGGAGTCCACGAGAAATCAGTTGCTAAGCGTCACAAAGCACGGCTTTAGCGACGCTCTCGTTTTTCATACCAAGCAATTTGGAGGCATTTTGTCAGCATAGGCCTACAGACACACACAAAAAACGTCTCAATGGCACTCCCTTGTTAAATCAAAATACAAAATAAAATAGAATAAATATTTAAAATATTATAAAGTATAAATAGAATTTGTAAATATTTAAAAATAATTGTTTAAGACGTATAAATATGAATGCTTTTTTAACATTTGTAAAAGTGTTTACCAACTGAACCACAGAGAACCACCATATTGTAAAAGCTATTCATATTTAATGCATTGCATGTGTATATATATATATATATATATGTATATATATATGTGTGTGTGTGTATACATAAATATATATATATATATATAAATATATATATATATATCGTGTTCATACATTACTTAATTGATTTGGAAGTGATGGTTGTCTCCCATCAGAAAGTTCACAGGGCAGTCAGGGGTTGCGATCAGCAGCACTTGGCCATGTGTGGTATTGATTTTGTGTTCGGTGCAATACAGTCTGAGCACAGTGCTGGATGCCAGCTGTCTCCCTTAATGAACAGCCTTCTCGTTGTGTGGTGTTGAATTAGCTCCCTCTCCGCCATTCTGTCTTTCTGGCCAGTGCCTCACAAGATGTTAGCTTGGAAAACAAGTCATTGTTTACACACCCCAGTAATCTTTCCACCCCAGAATATCCCATGCACTGTGGTGGGGGATGACAGCCATTTCACAGTTTTCCGTTAAGGCCGAATGGAACGGGTGCCCTTTTTTAAATGTTTTATTTGTTTCAGATTTTCTCCCATTTTCTCCCAATTTTGTAGCCAATTACACCTGCTATTTTCAAGTCAATCCCCCCCTGTAATGTGAGTTTGCTGCTGTGGCCCTGAGACCGGTAGTGACAAGGCGAGCGATCGTCTCCTCCGAGACGGCACTCGCCAGGCCGCCGACCATAACCCGGTACTACAGAGCCACTCCTGTGCGCAGCGAACGTCCTGTCGAACCAAATCAAACGTTGTAGCCACTGGACCACGCGGGAAGAACAATTGTTGTGCTAACTTTGTCTTTCCTAGCCATTTTGAAATACACTTCAACACCTGCCCCCCTCCTAGTGGTGGACACTAAGGAAGTACATTCACTTTACATTTACTGATTACTGTACTTAAGTACTGGTCAGGATGGGGTCAGGTTGCAGTCTCTCCTGGAGGTGTGGGTTTGAATCCTACTTCTGGCAGTTCTAGAAAGACTCTCTTCAAGGATGTCATTCTTCTGTGATGGATTGATGACCTGTCCAGGATGTATTCCTGCCTCTTGCCCAATGCATGCTGGGATAGGCTCCTGACCAGGAAGTGGGTTAGATAATGAATGAATGTAAGTACATTTTTCAAGTATCTGTGTTTAGGTACTTAAGTATTTCCATTTTTACTTTTATTTTTACTTTCACTCCATGTCAAAGGCAAATGGGGTTAAATGTAGGACTTTTTACTTTTCCTTGAGTAATATTTTATCAGAGTGTCTGTACTTTGACTCAAGTAAAGGGTGTGTGTACTTCATCCACCACTGCCCCCTCCACAGAAGCAGGTGATAGCCGCACGCCGTGATCTTAGCGCATCGCAGAGCCTGTTTGGAGAGGCCTCGGCCCCCGATCGTGTCATCACGCCTCACGCAGTTTGACTGTGCGAGACGTCTGTTCGGTGCCTTGTTTACAATCACAAGTATAATACCGACCATCAGAAATGGATCACAGAGCAAGGGGCTGACTTATTATACCCCGAATGTGTGGAAAGAGGAAGGGAGAGGGGTGGAAGCCATTGCCTGTGAAGAAAGGCAGTTTGAGGGTGAGAAGCAGCTATAGAGATCTCTTGTGGCACTTAAAAAGTGGAACTTGGATTGCTAGGCTACCGTATGCTGTCAATTTGTGGTTTGAAACATACTCTCACATCCTGAAAAATGATCTACCAAATACCACATACCATATACCACAGGTGTCAAACTCATTCCATTGAGGGCCGAGTGTATGAATGCACTACACCAGGTGATTTCACTAATTAGCTCACTTCTTCAACTAAGGAGGGAACCTACCTGGTGTAATGCATTGGTTACAACAGAAACCTGCACACACTCGGCCCTCGATGGAATGAGTTTGACACCCCTGCCATATACCATACCAAAAAAATAAAAATTTTCCTTCCCAGTGTTACAAGCATGGTATGCATTTGCCAACAATGATGTCTATCGCTGTATAACTGCACTGATTTCTTGCACAAACTATGATTGTTCCTACCATGTATCCTAATGTACATCTTGTAAGTCGCTCTGGATAAGAGCGTCTGTTAAGTGCTTAAAATGCATATACCTACTCCTAGAAAATATAAGCTTGTAAAAATAATTGCCCAGAGCAAAGTGCGCTGAAGGAGCTACATAGGCAGCGGACCGAAACCTTCGGATTGCCATCAACCAGACGCATTTATCAATAACCCCGTGCCAGCATCTGGTGACAACTTTGCGTCCTTGCCGTAAATCACCGGAGGCTTGACAGGGGACTGCGGATTCTGAAAACCTTCATCGCTGCAATTTATGGTTATTGCTTCCACTTACGAGAATTGCAGTAACTGTAGGTTTAGCCTGTTAAGTCATCGATAAAAATGCATCGTGCTAACAACCAAAAACACACCCGTGATTGAGTGTTCACAGCGGACGAGACTTTCTAACCATTCCGCGATTCTCGCTTCTTGGGAGACAGGGCGGGAAGCCTGAGGAACGCAAATCAATCATCATAAAACAGCGACAATAACGACCACGATGCCTAGCAACAGAGGAATTACAGGTATGACAACACTAGATGACATGTTTCCAATATGTTTGTACGCCTGGTACCACACACAATTTACCAGTGTTATGTTTCTTATGATGAAATTATGAAAGTTCAGCAAAGATTTTGCGCCTTTTTTTGCCCAATACAGTATCACACTTTGAATGCAGTTTGAGTAAACAATATTTATTTACAAACATGGTCAAATAAAACATTCGTTATCTTATGTTGTTTTATACAAAAAATGTATATGCTGCTAATAATATACAATACACATCGTCGTACACAAAATGGGAACGTAAAACACAGAATAAACGGATGTACCCTACATGATTAGGTCTCTTGGCTCTAAAAAGGCCTATGATATAGCAGTTACTAAACTGTGAACATAATACATGTTTTAGCTTTTTTTTCTTCAAAACAAAAGTTCTTGCGTTTTAGGCGGTAACAGGTCAAATAGAAGAAAAAAATATATAAATTAAAAAAAACCTTCACAATTACAAAGAAACATCAAGGCTATTCCTTTAACCTTTTGTTTTTGTTCGCCTTTTGCAGTGTGTGCGGTTGCCAGCGCGGCACCAGAAATGACCGGGGGAAAATGTCAACAATCAGGAAACTAGACAAGCGAAACGCAGTTGAAAAGGAGTAGTTATACCGATCAGTAATGTGACAGGAAAAGAAAGATCCTTTTATAAGCATTTTGAGAGAAGCAAGAAGCCCCTGTGGTGACAATGTGATCAGGCGATCAGTGTGTCTGAAGGTGGACAGCTCACTGTAGACCAGGGGTGTCAAACTCATTCCATCGAGGGCCGAGTGTGTGCAGGTTTCTGTTGTAACCAATGCATTACACCAGGTGATTTCAATTAGGTTCCCTCCTTAGTTGAAGAAGTGAGCTAATTAGTGAAATCACCTGGTGTAGTGCGTTGGTTGCAACAGAAACCTGCATACACTCGGCCCTCGATGGAATGAGTTTGACACCTGTGCTGTAGACCACGGGGTACGCCCACACTAAGGCATGCTGGGAAATCATGGACACGTCGCTCTCTTCCTCTCTCTGCCTGCCTGTTGGCCTGTCCCCGGTGCTCGTAATGGCCCGTCCTCTTAGGGGGGTCCCCTGGTAATCATCATAGCCCATCTGGTGGCAGTCTTTCCATCTCCTCCCTCTAGTAGGGGTAGTGCTTCTGCTTCTTACCAGCAAAGCAGGCGAGCCAGGTGCACACCAACATGGCAGCCAAAGCCCCTGCGCCGGTGCAGTAGTAGGCCCATCCGATCTCACAGGAGCCTGTAGACAGACAGACAGACGGACGGACAGGGCAGTGAAACAGAGAAAACACTTAGAACGCAGGGTCAACTTAAAGAAGAAGACTAGTTGGGCCTATCACTACTTTGAAAAGTCTTATAAGAACATGCTAAGAATACATAATGACGAGAACGGGCCGTTCAGCCCCATCTAGGCTCGTCATGTCCTAATCGAAAGAGTATCCAGTGCTGCATCTAGCCTGGACTTGTGTAATAGCAATGTTTCTGCCTCTGCTACCTGACCTGGCATGCTGTTCCAGGCATTGACAACTCTCTGTGTAAAAAAAAACCCTTCCTAATTTATATTTGTGTGCATATTCGTTCCCTAATATGTGCATTGTTACCTACTTACTGTAGTCACCTAACTGTGTAACAGTTGTGGTGGAGTGTAAACTATATAAACCAATAAACCAATAAAACAACCAAATACACAACAAATTGTTCAGGCTCATTTAACCCAAAGTATTAGTTTTCACAAGCACCAGACACTTCTCATCCCCCCACCCCCAAAAAAAAATACAAAAGGAGCAAATTGGTTAGACGTTGGTTTCACATTCTCACCACGGCAGGCAGACATGCTTCCACTTTTCAGGTTGGGTGCAGTGCACTTTGTCATCAACCTTCTTCATGATATTTAGTTGCATTTTTAATTTTAGTGTCATCCACATTACCCCCCCTCGTCTCTGTGCTCCCATCTTGGTTGTGTTTGTTGTTCTGCCTGTGCTTATGTTTTATTTACATAGCGTTGTTATTTTCAGCTACTGACTTGTCCGCAGTGCATTATCCCACTTATACCACGGATACTTGCCAAAGGGATTAATACACAACCGGTAAATTATGTTAGAAATCGGTCAGGACCACAGAATCACTTGCGATCTTCTGCAAGAGACTCAAAACCCAACTCTACAGACTCCACTACCACTGAACTCTGTCCATCTAGCTAAATTGTCTTCACCACTGTTTACTTGTTCAACACTACTCCAAAAAATAATAATAATAATAATTCACTAACCTTTTCCTTCCCGGTGTTACAGGTATGGTACACAGATGCCTGCAATGATGTCTATTGCTGTATTCCTGCACTGATCTTGAACAAACTATGATTGTTCCTACCATGTATTAATGCACATCTTGTAAGTCGCTCTGGATAAGAGCATCTCCTAAATGCTTAAAATGTAAAATGTAAATGTAATGTAGAAATACAATTATTCACAAAATTAGGTTTTTCATGAGGTATGCCTGCTGCAAAAAATAGTGCCATCAGGTGTTGCTGATTGCGAACCGGACTACTTCCATTGAATGAAGTGTATTCTTATTGTCGGGAGCGCTAATGTTAAGTGGTGGTTCAGTGATGGGCGCTGAGTGATGGGTTGATATTTTTACCTGTGGAAAATGTTACATCCTGAGACCTGGACAACACGTCCAATATCAAAAGTTGAGGTACCCCTCATGACACTCTGACGCACATTTTTTCAGCCTTGCACTGTGACCTCATCGGCCACATTCATGTGAACCTGGCCTTGGCCTTGTCTGCTCTGAGCCATTAAAAATGGCTGCTTGTGAGATACTCTCTGGCTGTGTTCGAAACCGTTCCCTATTCCCTAAATAGTGCACTATATAGTGTGTTGAACAAATTGGCGAACACACTATATAGTGCACTATTTAGGGAATAGGGAACGGTTTCGAACACAGCCTCTGAAAACCAGCCAACTGAAAAATAGCATATGCCAAAGTCAAAGGTAATGTTAAAGCAACCCAAAAAAAGGCCATGGACATTTAGGCCAAGAGTTAATCAAGTTAAGATTTACACGTATAAACTAAGATAAATTATAAGAATGCTTTGTTTTTCATCAGTAGAAAAAACAACAAGAGTATGTATGTGATTTGCACTCTGTCAGCATTTGTGCCGCATAACTTTGGTGGGACAATAATTTAACCTCCTAAACCGCTTATGTGTCATCCATCTCGGATCGAGGGATGCATGTTTCAAAAATTGTAATGAATCTATTTTTTAATTAATTAAGTAGGTATATTGCTGCTGGAACACAGACAAGATGATATTCCTAGCCAATGCTGCAGATGTTGCTTGAAATGCACAGGGGCACATCAGTCTGCATGCCACCATAACTTACTTACTGACTCAACTGTTTGGGTGATGTATGTATTGGGAAAATTCAGCGTTGCGAGATTTAGTGTGGCCCGTGCAATCAACTAGATTAATACAACATTTTAACATCTACCATATCTTATCTACCTCAGGATTTACCGCCCTCGACGATGAAACGAGCCCCAAACTGAAGTTCTGAGATGAGAGTTTTTTCCACCAGCTACTTTGTCATGCAAATGTACTTACATCCATACCCGATCCCGCCTGAATTTCACTGGCTTGTCCGTGTGTCCGGGGGAAGAAATAATATCAACCTGCTAGCGTTTGTGGTTCTGTGTGGCTCTGTGTAGCTCAGTAGGTAGAGCACGGCGTTGGCAACGCTTAGGTTGTGGGTTCAATTCCCACTGGGACCACATATACTGAAAAATGTATGCATTCACTACTGTAAGTCGCTTTGGATAAAAGTGTCTGCTAAATGGTTATATATTATTATTATCATTGTTTGACACAGCTGTGACTTGGAAAACGCACATTTGCGTTCAACTGCGCATCTCAACTGGGAATGAGAGCAAATGAATACAGAACAAGGAAAATATATAGCTGAAGATTGACCTTCTTCTCAAGATGATGGACCTTTTCCCCCTTAATGCAGGAGATTATTGCTAAAGAAGTCATACTGACAAACGGATTTCTGTCTTACAGCAAAATGAGAAAAGGCCATTGGGTGTAACGGGTGTGACTGCAAACCTGTATCATTTTCCTTGGTAAGCTCACATGCACATTGTATGGGAATAACACTGTATTCTGCTTCTTATCGCAGTTCAGTTGAAAAAACTCATATTCGTCGGACATTCTATAAGCCCAAACTATTTATGCCCGCAATTAGACTTTGGATGTGACTTAGAATTGGGCAAACATGCCATTTCAGTGGCTCCCAGGTTTATGACTCCTAAATGACAGGTTCTCACCATTGTACAACATCCTTGTAAGATTCCATAACAGGTCACAAAAGGAAACAAGTCAGTGGCAAAGATTTTTCCAGTGACATTATTTTTCCCGGTATCCTTTTCACCGTGGAACCCTTGACATTCCTTCAGACGTGCTTGAGTCCTCGTGAAGGAGCACAAATCAAACACAGACACAGAGATGACAGATCTCAGATGACCTTATATTATCTTTGTACAGGAATCCCACAGCGCATGGTCCTAACCCGGGCTACTACTTGCTCATAATATGAGGTTTTCAAAAACCCCGTAGACATTGCTGAGTGACTGAGACTACAGTACCCTGAATTCCAGCATGGACTTCATCAGTATTCAATACACAGTGAGGTGACCGCACATCAGTCACGAGTCACTTCGTGCTAGATTTATTTCCTCCGTCCAAAAGACAAGCTTTCTCAAGCAGAAGCAGCCCTGCTCCTAAAAAGGAGCAGGTTCCTAGTGTGATGTGCACTGTTGCACTATGCATTTCCTTACAGTGCACAGTACAGATGTCCATGTGTTGTGTTGAGGTGTTGAGGTGTGAGGTGTGAGGTGTGCTCTGGTCTGCTTTGCGTTGAGCTGAGGACTGGGGTTTTCTCAGGTGTGTGTCATTTGTGTTGAGGTACGAGGTGTGTGGATGTTTATCCTGTACAGGTGCTTTTCTTATGCGGGCGTGACTGTTCTCAGGTGTGAACTGCGCTCAGGTGTGAACTGCAATCAGGTGTGACTGCGCTCAGGTGTGAACTGCGCCTCTTTCTTTGATCCTTACCTAGCTCAAACTGGTTGGAGCTGTTACTGCAGGTCTGCCGGACCTCCTCACTGTCCCAGCCCAGGGGGTAAAGGGCACACCCCGAACCAATCAGCAGGGCTGAGAGAGAGAGAGAGAGAGAGAGAGAGAGAGAGAGGAGGGGGAGAGGGGGAGAGAGAGGAGAGAGAGAGAGAGAGGGGGAGAGAGAGAGGAGGAGAGAGAGAGAGGGGGGAGGGAAGTTAGTCTTGCCATTTAACACATTTCACTGTAAATCATTTACAAAGACCATTTGATTCGATAATGATAATGAGAGATTGCTTTTTCACAAAGTAGAATACGCTACAGAGTAAAGTACGAGCACAGGGAACATAAAACCGCATACAGACAGTATGTAGATAAACTCTGAGCGGCACTGCATTGCGATATATGACTGGCAGGCATTGAGAACTCACAACTGACCTGGAGTGAATAAGGAACATAACATTTTACATTTTAAGCATTTAGCAGACACTCTTATCCAGAGCGACTTACAAGATGTGCATTAATACAAGGTAAGAACAATCATAGTTGGCGCACAAGATCAGTGCAGTAAACAGCAATAGACATCATTGCAGGCGTCTGCATATTATACCTGTAACACTGGGAAAGAAAAGGTTCTTGAACTAACCCCTCTGCATCAGATTTCATGTTGGGCAACATGTTGGGTCCTTACTCTCTTCCCAGGGGGGGATTGGACAGTTATTATAGAATACTATGAACTGTGACATTGAGTCCACTTTTCCAACCAGGAACCGCACAGAGGACAAACACAATCATTTTCTGGTGGTTTGAAAAAAAAGGGAGGAGAGAATCGTAAATAAAAGAGAAAGGGAAAGCTCCACCCCCCCTTTCCACCCCCCCTTGTTCAACGCGTATTTGCAGTCTCGTCTAATCTTCCCCATAAAAATGTCGCAACGGGTGATGGGGAGGAAGTGACATCACGGTTATTAGCATTCCTGTGGAGGGAACTGCAATTCAGCGTCACTGGAATCCTGCGAAACATGGAAGACTTGGAGCGATTACACGGCCATTCCCAGTGAGTGCAGCTTATGAATGGAACCATTATGAATGACCCCCCACCATGGACAGTCACCAGATTGGTGGTTGTGGGAGAACCAGGGAGACCCGAGAAAGTGTTCAGTAATAAGAATGCGTGGACAATTACCGACCGTGAAACCCCTGACTTCCTCTGACACACAGATATAAAACTCAACGAATACGTTGCAGCGATGTTGCTAAAGAAGTAAATCATCAGTAAAGCTGGAATCAGGTGACCAATAGCTTGTCTTTATTTAGGGCAGCTGTGTGCCCCCCATCCCCACATTGGGTTTTGTAATGTATTCACATTTAATATTAAACACACTCAGAAATTCCCTTTCAAGTCCCCCAGTAACGCACGGCTCCACCCCTGTCCCCCCTGGGGCACAACAGGGTGGTGAAGAGAGGGAGGGGAGGGAGGGAGGGGGAGGGAGAGGGAGGGGAGCTGGTGCTGATGCTTTTGGGGGATGGCCTTCGAAGGCTCCTCACAAACAGAGCGGAGTGATCTGAAAACCTTCCTCGCATGCCGACTCAACCTGACTCAACCAGACTCAACCCAACTCAACCAGACTCAACCCAACTCAACCAGACTCAACCCAACTCAACCAGACCCAACCCAACTCAATCTGACTCAACTTGACTCAACCAGACTCAACCCAACTCAGCCAGACTCAACCCAACCCAACCAGACTCAGACTCAATCAACTCGAAACTGGGCCCGAATTCAAAACTGATTATGCACTATAACGTGTGGATGACATACGACTACACTGTCTGTGGAAACTGAACACGTTTGGGGTGGACCAAAATATTTTATTGTCTTTTTATTGAAAGCATTTGATCTTTTTCCTTTACCTGCTGGTTCATGTCCCTCACCCAAAAGGACAACAATCAGCTGTTGAGCATTGTCAACATCAGTTACAAAATTATTGGCACCCCCCAGAGAAACCTCAGTGAGTTCTACTCCCAAAAGACACTCAGAAAAGCCAATGCAATTCTGGAAGATGTTTCCCACATTCTCCACCCTGAATTTGCCCTGCTCCCATCAGGGAGACACTTTCTGGTGCCTCACTGCAGGACAAACAGGAGGAAAAACACATCTGTTCCAGAAGCAATCAGACTTTTAAATGAACACCCTCTTTAGCATCATTATGGATGAAAAGCAAGTTGCACTTTTGCACTTTAAAATCTGTATTTTTAACCACTATATTACATGATTGATGTTGTCTGTACTGATGTATGTGTGTGTCTGCTACTGAATGTTGTCTTGTTGTCTTGCTGTGTTTCTGTTTTTGCATCAACACTATGTCTTTGTTCTTTAAATTGCCCCATGTGGGATAAATAAAGTTCTCTTGAATTAAATTGAATTAAATGACACAACACATTTCTTTGAAGAAGAGACGCAGAGGATTTCTGCATCAGTGTCAAAAAAAGTTAGCCGCTTTAATGTATCGCTGACACAGTCTCGGAGGAGGTGACTGAAGTTCTCTCTCCCAACAGAGGCGGATATGACCCAGACTCAGAGGAATGCAAAGCAGTAAACAATAAAATAAAAACAGGTTTCAGGGACTTGAGTGACTACAGGTTGACAGTTTTATGTGGCTAAAATTACATGGTTCCTTGCACAATTAAGAACGGTGATAATAAGTGTTGGTGTATTACAACATGTAAGACTACACAGTTGCATTTTTGTGTTCTCGCTCTCTCTCCATTGCTCACTAATCGCAGTCTTTTTCTCTCTCTTCCTGTGCATGGCTCACCGAGAAACAGAGAAACAGATGAGCGGGTAGAGGCAGCCAAAAGCCAGCAAGACACTAACAAGAAAGATTTAAAGCGTTCATTAGGCAAGATGATGACTCACGTTATAAATGTTGTTCTTTTGTTTTTACAATTGTAAGGCATGCACACATAACTGTCCCCCATTGATGCCTCCATAAAATGTGACACTGTGCCAATCTTAAAGATAGCATTAAAATAATTCTAATGTTAAAATAATTATATACAATTCCATAGCTCATTCCAAGCTTATCTGAGCTACATTGGACAGATGAAAATTTAATTAATGTCAATTAAAATTGACGAATGAACGTGAAGTGAAGGTTGCGAAAAGCAAATCCAAAATGCGCTACTATAAAGGAGCCATATTGCACCCACTGCGCTGCTGTGATGGACTCCACTCCACTCCCACTCCCACTCCCACTCTACTCTACCCCACTCCCACTCCACTCCACTCTCACTCCCACTCTACTCTACTCCCACTCCCACTCCCACTCCACTCCACAGTGACGTGGGACAGCAGCTGCAGCAGACCAGGCCTGGCAGATTTGCGGCCTGTAAAGGCTGGGGACCCACTGCGTGACAGGAATGATAAGAAACAGAACGTTCCCATGTCTATTTATCTATCTTTCCACCCTTCTGTCAAAGGGCCAGATCTTGCCTGATGCTCGTGGATGCTCTCATGTCCCGAACTGGAGGCAGTTGCTATAACAACCAGATAAAATAAGCGTTCGGTACCTTTCTGCCTAGCCGGTTGTGGATGAGGTGGCGGCGGGGTGGAGGGCTCACACTGGCATAGCTCTAAAAACTATACAATACAACACAGTCATTTAGCAGGCGCTTTTATCCAGAGCGACTCACAGAAAGCGCATTCAGCTCGAGTAAATTAACAACCATAAAACTACAACACATGGTTGGAAGTAGGCATGTAGGAAGTAGGCATGTAGGAAGTCGAGGCGTTCTCTCTTGGGCCCAGATACATTTATGGGCCATGAGATATTGATTATATGTCTCTGACAAGATTCTTGCTTCATAAATAAATATTTCAGTTTTTTAGTACTCTGAAGATACAATAACACAAGATGTAATCGGTGTCTCCTGTGTGCGGCTGAGGAGACACAGTCAGCAGCTGTTGCTGGTTTATTTAACTTTAGAAAACTTTGCAAAGTTCTGAAAAACTACAAATACCAACAACAAATAAATAGACACTCCATCCACACATCCAGATCATTGGGAAGACGTTTTATGGGCTGCTGGCTGTTTGGTGGGGATCGTCAGATCTCTCTCGCCACATGGGTTAAATCACGTCAGGATTCTGGGTCAATTCTTTCTTGAATATTTTCCTGCTGCTCTGTACTTTAATGTAGGTTTCGTGTCCTGTCACAAGAAGAAAACACTTAACGCCTCACTCTGTGCAAATTGCATATACGAGCAAGCAGACCAACATCGAGACTAGGTGCAGAGCACAGGAACCTTTCTGGGGGCCAAAGCATTGGCCTGTCCTGTCATGCTGCGCGTCCACTGAATCTGAAACGTCAGACTGGCGCAGTCACAAAGCACCGCTGCCAGGAGTGGCCAGGAGTGGGACGCTGAGATCCATCATGCTGAGAGATGCCTACTGTTCAGCCCAGGGGTGGGCAATTCCGGTCCTGGAGGGCCGGTGTGTATGCAGGCTTTTGTTTCTAGCGATTAATCTGGCTCAATTAGCGAATTAGCTGTACGCATTCACTCTCAGGTTAGATTACAGTAAACATTTCATACAGGGACACGAGAACGGTCCTCGGCTGTCATTCGTGAGCTTAACAGAAAACGTGGCTAAAATGTCAGATCGTGTAAATGATTGGGGCTTATTAAATAATTAAGAGCAGAAGTTGGCATGAAATCAAGAAACAGACACGGCCCTCTTTTCCCACCCGATGTCATTACTTTTGTCCTCGGGCCTCGGTCTGATCTCCGTCTCACCCGAGCGCTGACCTCCTCGCCCTCGACCCAAGACTCCTCCCCCCATTTCAGCCATTTCAGGAATGCCTCCATCTTTCCATCCATCCATCCATCCATCCATTATCTAAGCCGCTTATTCCTGGTCAGGGTCACGGGGGGCTGGAGCCTATCCCAGCATGCGTTCCGGGCAAGAGGCAGGAATACACCCTGGACAGGTCGCCAATCCATCGCAGGGCACTACATACACCATTCACTCACACACTCATACCTACGGGCAATTTAGACTCTCCAATTAGCCTAACGTGCATGTCTTTGGACTGTGGGAGGAAACCGGAGTACCCGGAGGAAACCCACGCGGACACGGGAGAACATGCAAACTCCACACAGAAAGGCCCCGGCCTGGTTCGAACCCGAGACCTTCTTGCTGTGAGGCGACAGTGCTATCCACTGCACCACCGAAGGACAAGCCTCCATCTTTTGAACATTTTTTAAAAATGTGAACAGAAGCCCCTGAAAATCCCTTACATAAAGGCCCTATGCCCTTTGGAATGACATTCAGAGGGAAGAAAAGGGGCGGGGGGAGAAGAATAAGCCGGCCGCGGTCTTTGTGAGAGGACAGGCGTGAAAGGGTCAGCCGCGTGCGGCTCGGTTCAGCCGCGGGTCCTGCGGGAGAGCGCGATTTGCGCAAGGGGAACGAGGCCGAGCGGAGAGTGAGAACCGCAGAGGAATTCAGCAGAGGCCGCTGACTGTCCGGGGCTGTCCGGGGGCGACCCCTCGGGACGCGCACGGCGCGGGGACGCGGAGCGCCGAAGGACAAGCAAGCCAAAAGTCAACCGTCACAGCTGCGTAGCCGATTTCCTCCCACTGCAGTGGAGAGAGCAGCGGAACTGAGTCAAGCGAAATCGGAGTTAAAATGGAAGAAAAGAGAACGACACTTTAGATCTTGGGCTCCTGGCGTTCGTACGTGCGCTTTTGCATTTGCCTGAGAGCGGAGAGACTAATTAGGGGGGGGGGGGGGGGGGAACTAATTGTTTTTAACAGCTAAGTAAATTCTGACTCCAATCTATGAACGCCCAAACACTGCGTTTTCAGTCACCTCTCGAAAAAATTGGTTTCCAGAGTCACATTAAAATTGCGACGCGCAAACTCGTAATAGACGCTGACCTCATCCCTGCGGCGTACTTCAGCCACTTCTGGGGAATTTGTATGTTGATCACATGCATGGGGAAAAGCCCTGACCTCCGAAACCTTAATCCTATTTAAAGCTCCCTTCGATCCATAGCCCCTCAGCCTCAGGCACTTCAGCTTAAAGATTTTCTTTTGTTTTATTTTTATCAGTGGAAAAAAGTTTCCCAAGCTCTCCAGACTCTCTCTCTCTGCTGTTTACCAGCAGCTTTCATCCTCTTGAATTAGTCAGACTGCAAGGGGTCAGCGTTCCTCCAATCAGTGTGACTGGCTGGGAAATCAAAGCACCTGCCCACACTTTTCTAATCATAGACAGTCAGTATTGCACCCTAGATGGATGATGATATGACGTGATACAGTTTATTGTCCGTATGCATGGAGATTCGGTTTGTGACAGTTTGCGATACGTTCACTGCGTACACGGTGTTGGCCCTACATACAAAACACAACGTGCAACATAACATTACACAGAGTGGGAAATAGAAGGGGCAGCAGTGTAGCATAATGGTCAAGGAACTGGATTTGTAATGCAAATGTTGCAGGTTCGATTCCCAGGTGGGGGCACTGCTGTTGTACCCTTGAGCAAGGTACTTAACCTGAATTGCTTCAGTAAACATATCCAGCTGTATAAATGGATTGTATGTAAAGAAATGCAAACTGTAAGTTGCTCTGGATAAGAGCGTCTGCTAAATGCCTGTAACATGTAACGTAATGTAAATATCCCATCACACCAGCAGTGATGGATTCAGACCATCTAGCTAGTGTAGTGTATGCAGACCAATGCACCCAGCTCATCTCCTGGCTTTGTAAAGCAGGTTTCGCACAGAGCCAGCAAGGTTCATATCCCAATTACAGCTGTCTGGTGCAGTCTGGAGAACATGGCTGCCAGGATGGGATACTTACACCCAAAACCCAAAACCCACCTTTTCAGACTCCACTACCACTGAATTCTGTACATCTTGCTAACTGTCATCACCACTGCCTACTTGCTCAACACTATGTATCCCTGCTAACTCCACAAAAACAAAAAACACTAACCTTTTCCTTCCCAGTGTTACAGGTATGGTACGCAGCTGCCTGCAATGATGTCTATCGCTGTATTACTGCACTGATCTCTTGCGCAAACTATGATTGTTCCTACCATGTATTAATGCACATCTTGTAAGTCGCTCTGGATAAGAGCGTCTGCTAAATGCTTAAAATGTAAATGTAAATGTTACACACTAGGTTAATGAGCCACTACCTCTGCTAATATCACTTGTTAATGTAACCACCACCATTGATATCTCCTTTATTAGAAATGCTTTGGAATAATCCCTGGACTTTGATACCTACAGCCTACAAATCACCCAATGTCATTGCAAGATCAAATTTAAATCGGGCCTGGATGTGATGACAGATTTATTCGCCCCAAAAACAACCCCCGGACATTAGCAGACCCTCACATTAATTTCATATGATAAATTATGTGCACACGTGCCTGAATGTTAATTTTATAATCTAATGAATTGTCCCACAAAGATTGACCCTGTCCAGAAGGGGGGAGACATGACTGAGAAATAGGCAGATATGTCTCCCGGGATCTTTGCCAGCAGGAATCAGCATGTCATTAGCGCACGGCGCACAGCGGGATGCCCACAGGGACCCCCTTCTTTCATCTTGTTCCACGCCCCCCCCACCAGCTCCGATGAAGCACAGCGCACGCCCCCCAGGGAAGAGGTGGGCGGGACAGACAGACAGCTGCACGACCTCGAGATTCAAATCACCTGTCGCCTCGTAAACGGAACGAGGGGACGCAATCCATTCCCGTGGGAGGGAGGGAGGGATCACAGCAAGCCTTCCCAGGGGGGCGCTCCAAGACCTAAAGCGATCCTTTTGATGTTTTTGGGAGTGGGAAACGGAGGTGGCCACAGGGGGCCATGGTCCCTGATGCCATGGAGCCTCCTTCTCTCTCATGCTCCCCTCGAACGCAAACTCCCCGCCCGTCTAACAAACCGATCACGCCTCACGTCCCCCCAACAACATGCAGGCTAGTCTAACAGACCGGTGATGGAGAAGTGTCAGACGGGGAAAGAGAGAGGAGACAGAACACAGCGACGCTCTCATGCGATCTTTCTCAAACCCCCTGCATTCGGACTCATTTGAAGGACATGTTGAACAGAACATCAGATTGTACATGTGAATATCCCATCGGTCATTGTCATAGCACTACAGTTTGTACACGTGTATAGTTTTTAATTTTTTCGTTTTTAGATTAGATTTATTTAACCTTTATTTAACCAGGCAGGTCACATGGTTCTCTGTGGCTCAGTGGGTAGAGCACAGCGTTGGCAACGCTTAGGTTGTGGGTTCAATCCCCACTGGGGCCACATATACTGAAACATGTATGCATTCACTACTGTAAGTCGCTTTGGATAAAAGCGTCTGCTAAATGGCATATATTAATATTATTATTATATTATATTACTTAAGAACAAATTCTTATTTACAGTTGGTCATAAAGACCGTTTAAAGACTAGGAACATTACCTGAGACTGGGACAAGTCATAAAGGCTTCATAAAGACTTCATAAAGATGTTTCTGTGCTCAAAGAGTACATGAAGGGCTATTCCCTGCTGGTTGGAGCTTCAACAAGGGTTCAACAACGAAGGAATGAATCAGTCCGTGCCGTGCAGAGGGAGTTTTACGAGAAATCACTGAACGCTGACCCGGATAAACAAATCAACAAGGTGCCATCGGGAACACTGGCTCCCCATCGAGCACGCATCAACAACGGTGCTTGCTTTTCAAGGAATGAATCAGTCACTCAAAACCCCGTCCAGACCTCTCTGCTCCGTGCCGATGCTCTCTCGAACCGCCAGAAGTTTTACCGCATTAAGTCGAATCCCCAAATGAATCTCTACCCTCATTAACATACCAGTGTGAAGGCCATAAACAAATCTTCAAAGGGATAGCAGCATGGTGTCGTCTGGAGGTTTTCAGTATGTATTATATACATGTACATGCAGTATATATTTTCAGTATTTCATTTCCAGTATATAGAAAGCTCCACTGCAATTCCCATGGCCTTCCATCCTCAATGGAAATGGAGAGACGGTGTAATGGGATAAGGGCCCAGTGTCTGTCGAGATCTGTCGGGTCTCTCACCGCGTCCACGACTACCTTTCCTGTCGCGCTTAGTACCTGGTGGCGTTCATCATTCATGTTTTATTTCGGTTTGTCATCTCTCGCAGGGTGGACCCACGGAGGATACAGTTCTGTGTGGCTCAGTAGGTAGAGCACGGCGTTGGCAGCGCTTAGGTTGTGAGTTCAATTCCCACTGGGACCACATATACTGAAAAATATATGCACTCACTACTGTAAGTCGCTTTGGATAAAAGCGTCTGCTAAATGGCATATATTATATTATTATTATATTAATACAGTAGAACTGAGCATCGGAAAACACCGGAAACCTGACAACTGCTCACGTGTCATGTCTCTGCGGAAATAACTTCTATTAAAGAGCAAATATGTAATTGCTTTCAGCTGCTTTCGACAGCGGCAGGACGCACTGAGAGCATTTCCCAGCTGGTGCTCATTCCATCGTCTCCCAGCTGAGCTGAGCTGTGACTAAACATTACTAAGAAGGGAAAAGAGACCGCTCTGGTTGTTATTAAAAAGAGCTCTGAAGTCATCCATAAAACTCGTGAAAACACGATGCCTTTCATGACTAACTCTGTCCAAATGCCTGTTTGTTCTCTCTCCTCCATGGGCCCGGAGGAGGGGGGGAGGGCTCCTTAAAAGCGGGGAACACTCTCTCAAGACAAGGCGCACTCTCACACACACACTTACACACACACTCTCACACACACACACACACACACACACTCACACACACACACTCTCACACACACACACATACTCACGAACACTCACACACACACACAAACTCACTCTCACACACACACACACACACTCTCACACACACACACTCTTTCACACTCTCACACACTCACACACACACACACACACTCTCACACACACACACATCACACACACACACACACACACACACACACACACACTCTCACACACACACTCACACACACACACACACACACACACACACAGACACACACAAACACTCACATTATCACAATTCATTGATAGCTTTATCGACACAAACTATCAATGACTAGGATGGTTTTACAACAATGTTTTACATTTGCTGTCATTACAGCCCTGAAACTTCCGATAAATTAACTTGAGATTAGTTTTAAATCTAATGACAGTAAAAAGGGAGCTGTGAGAAGTGTGGTCTGACGCTACGCTTCACTCCGTGAGCAGATGCCGGAGAGAGGAGCCACACACCTCAGGGAGAAGCGCAGGCCCTTGTTTGGGCCGGATTTACGAGAGGCGCTCCCCGAGCTGCAGTCCACCAGAGAACCCTGAGAGGAGGCGGGGCTCCTGAGCCGCTGCCCAGCCTCACCAGGAACAATTACAACAGATCCCTTTCCCACCTCCCGATTGTGTGGATATGCGCCGTGACCCTAATCCACACATGCTTTTGTTGGAGGAGGATACGGGATCGTAACGCCCTGGAGCGGTTCTCAATCGTGACTTCACCTCTGCGTCAACTTCCCACAGCTGCTCGGGTTACTCCCACACACACCTGCCCTGAGAGTTCTCCACACGGCCGGTCAACTTGTCCTTTATGCATCTGGCCGCATACAGTTTCCTGTCCGTGTCATCTCGCCAGGATAATTTCGCTGGCTTTCCACAGCTTTTTTGAAAGAAAAAAATTACATATCCAGGGAGTGCGGAGTTCGTATCCGTGTCTTTCGTTTTCAATTCACCCTCAAGGATCGATTGAGACACATGTACAACTTAAACCGTGAAACAAGACACCAGGATCTGCACAAAACACACTGTGCCAACTACACCTACCTGCATGGGATAAAGAAGGAATCTGTGGCCTACCACAGCAGTTCAACAGGTGATACAGCACCTACGACTCCTAGGTATGGAATAAGCAGAACCTAAGGACACTTTACTTAATAAAACATACGCCATTTAGCAGACACTTTTATCCAAAGCGACCTGCAGTAGTGAATGCATACACTTTTCAGTACATGTGGCCCAAATGGGATTCGAACCCACAACCTAAGCGTTGCCAAAACCATGCTCTACCTACTGAGCAAAGCAGAACAACAGAAACACAGAACCAACTACTTTTTAGACTCACTGTGAAAGAGATTTGAAAGCTTTTAGTTTGGACCTAGATTCAGATACTGCCCCTCTGAATCAGAGGGTAGAATATTGTAATTCCTGTAAAGAGACCAGTAGCTGACTTTTTCTTTGCAGCTATTTAAATAGCTTTAGGGATAGTAGATTACAACACCGTGTGCTGTACTTTGCGCGATTGTTTAAAAAAAAAAAGATGCATGCAAATATTTTGTATTTTGCCCACCTCATATTCAAATGGATAATATGAGACAGTTGTGAGACAGTTGACAGTGATCCGATTTAGGATTGATTCAGATCTCAAGATATTAGCCTGGAGGGCCCGAGGCGTCTAAAACAGGTTTACAGTGACTACAAGCCTCTGGGAGTGAGGAGTTTTTTTCATAGAGGCAAGAGCAATGGAGGTGCGCTTCAAGTCCTCTCAAGAGCTGCAGTGAAAAGTTGCCAATGTGGGCTGGACACTGGTCAGGAGCTGAGGTCCTTCGCTTTGCACACACTCCTCCAAACCACGTTCCTGCCGTCAAACATATAAAACACCCAACAGCCAATCCACAACGGTTCATTCGTCAGTGCAGAGCGCCGCTCAAAACCATCGATTTAGGATGCGCAGAGAGCATAATCAAAGGGGGTTTCCACAGCAGCGCTTTCTCTCACCTTCTTGCTAGACACTCCTGCACTTAAATTTGGTTTCTTAAATGTAATGTGGATGCCTCTGAAAAACCGTTGAACCGTTGCGCAAGAGGTTAAGTTAGTTCCACGAGAATGAGGCCTTCACTCCTTGAGTTAAATTCCACTGCCAACTCTCTTATACCCGAGACAATGTGTGTGTGTGTGTGTGCGTGTGTGTGTGGGGGTGGGGTTGGGGTGAAATCCATTTCACAATCATCACAAATTTCGAGCCGTTAGAGCTTTTGGCCTGAGGGCCCTTAGCTCGAGGAACTTTCCAAAGTGTTCGCTTTTTAAACTTTTCATTAAGTAGAGCTTGAGAAATCCCATACAGCTGACTGAAAGCTACTTTCACTGACAGTGTCATTTTAAGTCCTCGAATATTGTCATGCAGAGGAACGAGTATTTTCAGCGCAAATGCGTTCTGAGAAAAATCTTCAGCATGCCCACAAAAGGGACGCTGTTATACGTTTTCTTCTTCTCGAGCAATGTGGACACGCATGCTAATAATGCCGAATAATTGTGACAAAAGCAGGTAATCAACTTTCCATTTTGATTCGAGTCAAAAATGTTTTTCCTTGAATACCTTTTGAAGCACATGAAAATCCATTAGCGGGGCCAAACAAAAGTCATTTTTTTGACAGAGAACGCTTTACAAGAGGGATATTTATTCCAATTGGGCTAAATCTGTGTTCTGTAATGAATGAGTTCATCTGTTTGTTTAAACACCTCTACAGTCCTAACAGTGCTTTTTAGAGTCCCCTGACTCAAACAATGCCACAATGATTATCAATTTGATGATAGATTTTGTTTTTTCCATTTGATCAACTGTAGTGTAGTCCACTAAATCAATTTGACTACATTTCCTCGCAGTCAAAGTTGAGTCTTGTGATTTCATAACATAACATAACATAACATAAAGGGAAGGCAAGAACAGGCCATTCAGCCCAACACTGCTCGTCCATTCCTACCACTAATCTGCTCACAATGCTTAGTTTACCCAAAGGCTAGAGTGTCTAACACTGGATCGAGCCTGGCCTTGAATACCCCTAGTGTCTCAGCCTCCACTACATGTCCAGGCAAGCTATTCCACGCATTGATCACCCTCTGCGTGAAAAAATATTTCCTAGTGTCCGTGTGAAATGTACCCTTTGTCAGTTTCCATTTATGCCCCCTCGTTCTGCTAACCGAACTCAACTTGAATAATTTCCTGAAGTTCACTTTGTTAATTCCTTTAATAAATTTAAAAGCCTCAATCAAATCTCCCCTAAGTCTCCTTTTACTAAGCTTGAACAGTCCAAGCATCTCTAGCCTTTCCTCATAACACTTGTCTTTTATGCCTGGAATCAGTCTGGTTGCCCGTCTTTGGACCTTTTCCAGCGCATCGATATCTTTTTTGTAATGCGGTCCCCAGAACTGCACACAATATTCCAAGTGTGGCCTAACAAGGGCATTTCATTCAAACGCCTGTCAATGGGAATCATTCTTACACTATCACAAACATACTATTTGTGACAGAGTGCCAGTTTTCTTAATCCTTTGCAATTTTGGTAATGTAACAGCCCCTGAATGTGTTAAATCTCCCCTCCATGTTATCTCCTCTTTTTTGAATAAAGTTATATTCATAGTTCTGCCTCAGCTGTCATATCAATTTCACACGAGTAACAGGAAAGGCAGTGACTCCTTTAAAAAGTGTAATGTCCTCTGTGTTCAAGTTCCAGAGGGGAAAAAATGAGATTATGATGGCTGCAGAGCAATTTTAAACCAAAGCAGTCATTTATATAATCTTTCTCAGCAACCAACTGGTGCTAGGTTTAAGCACCTTCATTTTTCTGTGTGTGTGTGTGTGTGTGTGTGTGTGTGCGCGTGTGTGTAAATGTGTGTGCAAAAAGCTGTGAATAGCTTTGCTCACAATGTTTTTGGAGAATCTGGGGAAAAAATTGTAAATTTGGAAAAAAGTGTTTTCAGTTTTCAGGCTTGCATTGCTGTTTAATTCTACGAGTCTCAGTGTTGATTTTATGCCAGACTGAAACCCTAAACCTCGCTGCAGGACCTGTTAAAACTAGAGCAGACAAAAAAACAAAAAAACTTTCTGGCAGTCGGCTCTGGCAATTTTTCGAGAGGAACAAAAATCAAAAGTTTGATGCCACTTTTATGATTTGTTCCATTTTTAATTGAGGACCATTCTTTTTGGCTTGCCACTTCCTCCTCTTAACCACTGTTTCACCTGAACTCTTCAATTGAGAGCTGTAAAAATTATTTTTCTTCTGAGTTTCCCGGACGTCTGAATGCAGCGTTTCAGTGGGCTCTGATAGGCCACTGAGAAAGTTGGGAAACAGGAAGGAGCTCCCCGGCTTCAGTTTCTTTGCGCTGGATGCCAGACAATGGCCTCATTGTTAACTGTTTAAGAAATCTACATTAGAAGCATCTGGATAAACGTCCACCACATGCACCACACCTAGGAACAGAGTAGGATGTCTAAACAGAATAATACAACAAAATACTGCTACAATAAGGTGCTAAATTGCTGATTGAGGCTTCACCCGAACATCTAGACACGCTAGAAACGTTAGACACAAACAGTTTCTACAGCTACATATGCAATTACATTTTCTGCTCCAAAGCAAGCATTAGTTTATTTAGTAAAAATCATAGAACTCATGTTGCAAGTAAATACTATTAATCATAGTACAGGATGTAAACTCAAGGGACAAAACAGTACTCATCGAGCCAGCAACCATCTGGGGTCAAACCCCCAGGACCCAAATACCCACACTGCCACCCAAACAACAGCCAAGGATGGAAGGAAAAGTTGGAGATGTTCATCAAATGCCTGAGTCACAGTTATTCTTGATTAGCTTCTTTTTAATATTCCGTGGGAGGAAGAAATCGCAGCACGCATCACACTTAAATCACTGGTGCTGGCTTATCAAGCTGCTAGAGGAACTGCCCCCTCCTACCTCCACTCATCACACCCTACACCCCAGCGAGACCCCTCCGCTCTGCCTCCTCTGGCAAACTGACTGTCCCATCCCTCAGGGCCCCAGGCAGCTGCTCCTCGTGGTCTCGCCTCTTCTCTGTCCTGACCCCTCCTGACCGCAAAATCACTGGCCATCTTCCCACCTCTTCCCACTCCACTACCACTGACTCTGTACATTTTTATTAATTGTCATCACCACTGCTTTCATGTTTAATACTGCATTTTGTAATATGTATCTATGTTGATGACTCCAAAAACAAAACAATAAAAACCCAACAATCTACTAACTTTTCCTTCCCTATGTTACAGGTACAGATCCAGCTGCCAACGATTATGTCTATTGCTGTATCACGACACTGATCTCTTGCGCGGACTATTATTGATCTTATCATGTATTAATGCACATTTTGTACGTCACTCTGGATAAGAGCATCTGCTAAATGCCAAAATGTAAATGTAATGTAACTTAACCAATTTATCGCTCATAGATTTCCAATATTCAGCCCCCTGTAACCAATTTATCAATTTCCCCCATGAATGAATCAGAGCCATAAATTACTTCTCCTTCAAAGTCATGAATACTATTTTTAAAAAGACAAGTTCCTTGTTGCAACTCCGTTTACCTTTCTGCTCTGCCACTTTACGCCGTCAGATTCAAAGTGAACACCTGAAGCCGTGTCAAAAACCTGGTTCAAACTCTTGTCGGCCGGTCTAATGGCTCATTATTTGCACAGGGATCACAGTCGAGCGTTCACTTATTCTTGCGGATGCCTCTGACACGCTGCTCTCACATAAAGGGCTGCACTGCTTCGAAACAGAGCCGTGATTAGCGCTATAGTGTTACCGAGGCGGTGCGCAGCATCTGAGCGTGTCTTTCGTCAAGTCCCGAGCAATGGCAATTTAAAAAGAATTTCAAAACAAAATTCTATTCTCATCCAACTTTTAATGTTTTTCTTTCCATTGAAGCATTTATTTAGTGCCCCCAGAGAAGTGTCAGCTCTAGTTTCCTTTTTTGTCTGAGTAAAAAAACGAAAGAAAGAGCTTCTGATCTTTGACTGCGACACAGGGAGATTATGCAACTGCATCTCCGGAGAGGCGGTTAAGAAGTATAAAGACGTGAACAGCGATAATAAAAGGCGAGTGGGATAAGGGAGCAGAAGTTGAAAGCTCACTGCTGTCGGGTTTATCCATGGTCCAGCAGTGTAACACTACTCTACAGTGTAATTGCACACGTGACTTCGGTTCAATCAACAAGTCAAGAACAAGTCTTTACACAACAGTCACTTACTCTAGGGAAAGTTCTCAGCGTTTATATAACTCTTACCTAGTGCCACATAAGCCTCACTCGGAGCCAGCAGCCTGACCATACATTTTATTTGTTTCTGATTCTTTCCCGGTTTTTCTCCCAGTTTAGTAGCCAATTGAATCCTCTATTTATTTTGATTCGCTCTCCCCTCACGAGCCCGCCGCCCGTTCTCCGGGTCGAGCTATTATCCCAGAGGCCGGCAATGATCCGCCTCCTCCGAGACGGAACTTCGCCCACCTGCTCTTTAGGAACGCCCTACCACTCATCGGCGAGCACGTGCCAGCTCACCCTCCCGCCACCCCCTGGGGCGGACAGCCAAACACCGCCCCTGATGGGGGCTCCCGGCCAGAGTTAGACTGACGCGGTCGAGTTTCAAATCCCGCAAATCACCAGTCAATGCGGATGCGTTAGACCGCTACACTATTCGAGGCCCCTGCCTGACCATCAATTTGATGTTACCAAGCAAAAAAATTAAAATAATAAAAGTACAGAAGCGCCATATGCTGTTTCCAAGGTTACCACATCCAGGAAATGCATTGTGGGGAAAGAGTCATCAATTTAGACCTGCGGAAGGACTCCGGTCACATTCACAGTAAGTGCATCGCAAATAAGAGCACTACTTTAGACCTGAATAATTTATACCTAGACTCATTTACCGTGCCTCCTCTTGACAAACCACAGTGTCCCTTTCTCCTCAGGACTTTTTCTTAATGTATAATAACACACGCCATTTAGCAGACGCTTTTATCCAAAGCGTCTTACAGTAGTGAGTACATACATTTTTCAGTATATGTGGTCCCAGTGGGAACTGAACGCACAACCTAAGCGTTGCCAACGCCGTGCTCTACCAACTGAGCCACACAGAACCACTTCTTGTTGGCGAGACAAAATGAGGATGAGGATGGGTCTCTTCTCGCTGTTCCCTCCAATGCGACACCGCAGGGCTTGCGGCGCAACAGCATGAGGAGCGAGCGACCAAGCACAGCCCGGACGGCCTCGCGGTAGACACGCGCGCGCGCTTTCATCTGAGCGGCAACAAGGAGACTGGGAGAGCACTTCAAAGACTTGTCAAAGGGTTAAAAAAAGGGGAACAAGGGAGGAGAAGGAGGAGGAGGAAAGAATGAATATGTATGAGAGACGGCGAGGGTTGCAGAACGGCGAGCGATGACTGATTCTCACAGGGGCCGCCGTGATTAAACTGGGGCTCGGGGGCCCCCTGGGGTGGATCGCAGCTCCAGGAGTGGAAAGAGTCACAAAATGGCGGGATGCTGTTCTTCTTTGTTCCAGCTTTGGACACAAAGGTGCAGGACGATGCTCTCTAAAGAGCTGCACACCTGAAAGAGTCTTCCTGTGCAAATGTTAATGCGAAAAAAAAGACCACCATAAACTAAAAATGGGCAGTTCAGAAGCAGTCAGAATAAGTGTGCGACAACATACCACAGGCAAGAGAGCAAGAGAGAGAGAGAGAGAGAGAGGGAGAGAGAGAGAGAGGAGAGAGAGAGAGAGAGAGAGAGAGAGAGAGAGAGAGAGAGAGAGAGAGAGAGAGAGAGAGAGAGAGAGAGAGCAATAGAGAGTGATAGAGACAGAGAGAGAGGGAGAGAGAGAGAAAGTAATAGAGAGAATGAGAGGAGAGCAAAGAGAGAGGGTGAAAGAGAATGAGAGCAATAGAGAGTGACAGAGAGACAGAGAGAGATCAGAGAAATACAGATAAAGAGTGATAAAGGGACCTCAATCTACTTTTATACCTGACCTTTAAAAAAAACTAAATTCAAAATTTTTCAAGTGAATTTTTCATTTAATGAAAATGATCATTCATTAAAGAGGGGGGAAGGGCAAGGGTTTGAGTACTGTCAAATGAGGCCAAAACGCAGCACTGACTTGGTCTCGGTGGAATTCAAGCGGATCTCTCTGCGGTGTCAAGAAAAAAAGGGAAAACGGATCCCGGAGCTTAGGCTTCTGCAGCGATGTTCCCTGAACGCAACGGAAACGCACACAGCAGGGGCTGGATCTGGATCGCTCCGTGGCATACAGGCTCACTGAAAGGCTGTGATGCTGATGGTTCGGTGCTGAAGTCTGAAGTCTGAAGCTGAAAGGCTGTGATGCTGATGGTTCGGTGTTGAAGTCTGAAGTCTGACGCTGTTGAGCTGAAAGGCTGTGATGCTGATGGTTCGGTGTTGAAGTCTGAAGCTGAAAGGCTGTGATGCTGATGGTTCAGTGCTGAAGTTGAGCCTTGACCCACTTTCTCCAACCTGTGGGCATTTGACCCACTTTCTCCAGCCTGTGGGCATTTGAGGACTTGAGCACCTTTTGTTTTCTGTCTCCATGTCGAAAAAGCTGCATTTTTGGTCAGGCTGAAAATTGAAGATTGTGCCTCAGCTAGCCCTTGACACAATTACTTTTTTATTTTTAATTTTTTTAGTTTCAGGTGAAAAATATAAACTAAATACGAAATAAGCCCCCGTTGTCAAATATTCTTGTTTTGCGGTAAATGCAGCAGCTGTCTCGGCGCCCACACACACACACACAGACACACACGCGGACACACAAACACACTTACATGGCCCCGCACACACAAACACACACTTACACAGCCCCCGCACACACAAACACACCCCCACCCCCACACACACACACACACCAGCACCCCCCACCCCTTCCTGATACCAATTCTCTAATGGAGTGTCAAAGTGAGGAAAAAAGCCAGTGGCGTCGACGCAGGTTAGCAGCTCTGTTCGTAAACCATGTGAAACTAACACAAGGTACCACGTTGGATTCCAATAGAGACATTGTGAGATAGTTTGCCCCTTTTCGTTTGAGCCTGAAAAACTGGATTCAACCGTTCAATCACATGGCCAACAGGACAGGAAGCTGATTGGCTGACAAACAACTATCCCTCTGGGGTGCATCTTTTATTTAAAGCTCATTTTAAATGCAAAGTTCAAAGTTCAAGATCAACAGATAATACTGTATATTATTATAAATAAGTAAATACATTGGATTGGATCATATTATTGAGTGTTTTTAGGTTTTCCCCATTTAGTTTTTGGTGGGGGGGAGGGGGGGGTTGCCTTTTTTCAGTGAAGCACTTGCCCTCTTGTCAGCCTGTCCACACGCCTGCTTCTATCTCAGAGACGGGTGTCATTTCCTCTCCGCTCGGTCTCCAGGTTACTGTTTGTCTGCTGTTTGGCAGCGAGGGACTGTTTCAGTACATTACAGTCATTTAGCAGACGCTCTTATCCAGAGCGACTTACAGTTTCACATTTCTTCACAATCAATTTACACAGCTGGATATGAACTGAAGCAATTCAGGTTAAGTACCTTTAGCTCAAGGGTACAACGGCAGTGTCCCACCCGTGGATTGAACCTGCAACCTTTACCGTTACAAGCCCAGCTCCTTAACCATTATACCACACTGCCCGCCTATGTCCTGTGTCCATTATGGCAAGACAACCCCCCTCCTGCGACCGCTGGCTACTTCTCTAGTCACCATACAGCAGGCTGCTCCAGAGCACATCCTTGCAGAAGGGAGGAAATAAAAATATATTTTGGTGTCCTGGTCCCGCCGCCCGGCTGGGCCAGCAGAGAGGGGGGGGGGGGTGCTACACCGCGGCACAGGCATGACAGCTTGTCCGGTACAGAATGCCTCCATAGCGCATTCACCGCGCAAGGTTTTCCCTCGCTATCTTCCACATGCCTCTGGTAATAACAGCAGTAATGGGTGACACTGGCAGCATTCGGTAGCTATTTCAGCAGCATAGCTGCACACAGAGACACACAATCAACACCGACAGTCACATTCTGGGAGTCTGGCTTTTTCCGACATTCAGAGTTACAGTGCAAGCGTGACACCTAACATCCTGTCAGACGCCGCCTCTATCTGCTTTCACCACATGCACCGCCTTCATCCCGAGAGAGGAGGCGAACGACACTGGCTTTCTGAAGACAAGGTTTGTATCGATGTGGACTGCTATTCAGGGGAGGTTATTAGTACATTTTTAATTCTGCGATGATGCCAAGCTTCTTGGGACTCCCATTACCGTTACACTCGAACGATGAGGTAAACCATGTCTGCAGAATCTTGTGCATATTTTCGTTGAATATCGTGCCTACTGCGCTGAACCGCACATTGTGGATTAATAGTAATAATAATAATAATAATACATTTTATTTATGGGTGCCTTTCAAGGCTCTCAAGGACACCTTACAAAACATAGTAAAAACAACATGTCAGAACATTATAAGTGGATTATATTCCACATCACCGTTTGTCACAAGGTCCCACATTTGATTAATACATTTTTTACTTTTCTTTTGGAGGTTTTTTCAATCAATCAATCAATCTTTATTTTTGTATAGCGCCATTTACAAACAGGTTGTCACACAGCGCTTCACAATTGGCATTCTCCAGAGGGAATCAAAAAACCAGAAAAACATTGGAGCCAATGTGGGAGACTGGAAAATTATTCCCTGACCCCTTAAAAGGCGGTCGAGATGAACTCCTGGAAAATGGTGGGATACAGAGAAAAACAACACAAATAGTCCTTGAGGCTCATGAGGCTTAACAGACCACGTCACGGCCCAGTCCAGACCAGTGTCACCGGCATGCTCCGTACGGCGGAGGGCCCAAACCCAGTAACTAGCCCTGCCTACAGAGACGAGGAGATAGCGCGTTACCGTGAGTGATGACGCTCTTAATGCAGCAGTGATAAACGTCTGTGGGCTGGCGTGTGATGAATTGAACACGTCGCGCACAGTTAGCCAGTCGCTCCATCACGCTTCTTATTACTGCTCTTTGCTCCACGTTCGCCCGATTCATCTTCGCCGTCGGATCGTAACTCTGAACTCTTAACAGTTACATCGAGCGGAGACACCCCTAGCATGAGAAATCAGGACTTAATGACGCCCACGTGCCACGCCAGAACAAGTGTCCCAGCTCTTAATATCTTACCTTCCTACGTTATTTTAAATCACAGTTACAGTCTGGCTGCCACTACTTAGCCACTCCAGTTTGTCTCTCAGTGCCAGGGCGGTGTCCCCTCCCCACCCCCTCACGTTTCCTACACTCACGCCCCCCCCCCCCCCACAGAGAGAGGAGTGATGTCATACCCATCGGGACCAGGTAAGACCCCAGCGGGGGTTTATCAGCGGTGTGGTGGGGGTGGAGGCCCGGAGCCTGCAGTGGTGCTAAAAAAAAAACAGGGGAAACGGCATGTTTAATTACACCCCCCCTACCCCCCTCCACCCCACCCCACCCCACGGGCCATGTACCCTCCCCCTCCTCCCCCATCACTCCCACTCCCTCTCTCTTTTTCTCGCTCATCTCTGCTCCCTCTGATGGGAGGAACGGTGTGAGGAGGGGCGGGACAAGGAGAGAGGGAGAGGGAGTGATGGGGGAGGAGGGGGGAGGAGGGGGAGGGTACATGGCCCGTGGGGTGGGGTGGGGTGGAGGGGGTTGGGGGGGGTGTAATTAAACATGCCGTTTCCCCCAGGCGTTGTTCTCTCTGCTTCACGTTCGATTTGGTATTAACCAGCAAGGAATTTCTGTGTGCTTATTCTTGGCCAGAGAGGAGCGAGAGCAGAAATGAAGGGGAGCCACAGCTGTTCCTCTGAAAGAAAACTCAAAAACGTAAAAAAAAACAACATTCCTGCTGTAGCGTCCGCACTCTGTCCAATGTGAGCTGGCAGCAGATGGCGCGGGCCGAAAAGTGAATGAGATACCATGGCCGTCTCACGGAGGACAAGGCAACCGATAAAGCGCGCTGAACATCTACAAAAAGACGTCTTGTTTCAATAACGGCTAATGGCAAATAATATTCTGCCATTAGCAGAATATAATATAATGGCGTCCATTCTGCAGACTACTCAACCAAAAAGATATGAAATTGAAAGTGATTTTGATCTTAATCTCCTGCAGGTCGTTAAACAATTATCTCAGGACGGTTGACTGAGTTTGTCTCAAATGCGACACACTGTTATAGGGGATATGTGTGGGATACAATACAGTATATAGGGACCTCTATAAGGTGACTGACACTGCATTATGTTGTAAAAATAGAACCCCCTCAATTTTGATTGAAGGTTGATTGTTGTTAATTTACTCGAGCTGAATGCATTTTCTCTAAGTCGCTTTGGATAAAAGCGTCTGATAAATTATTGTATTTTATTGTACTGAAGGAATGGTACCTGTAACATATAAAAATTCCCACCTTGACATGCTGTATCTGCCTCTGACTATTGAATAGAAAAGACTGAAAAAGGAACCAATCATTATGGATGGGGGCCATCTTCTCATCCAGCTAATGAGGCAGCTGTAAGAAATGTAAAGAGGTTCTTCATAACGTATGGGCGAATAACCTAACTAGGTTCTCTCTTGCCTGCCTACGAATATGCTTTTTTTTGTGTTAAAGAAAACAAAGACTGCTTGCGATTTCAAACTGTGGCGGTTCCTGCAGTTTATCGACTGTCCCTTGCACACCTGACCAAACAGGCCGTCCAGGCAGCCAGCACCGCCCCCTCAGAGAGGACATGCCATGCACTTGTCACAAACACAAGAGTTTTCGAGCGTACTGGCCATGGCAAACGTCCCACCATATGTTTCGCACTGGTCGTCTCTCACTCTCCTCCCTCCTCCCTCCCTCCCTCTCTCTCTCTGCCTTTCCTTCCTCCCCCCCTCTCCCGTTCCAGTCTTCACACCTCTACCCTATCCTCGCGCTCCACTAACAAAAAGACTCAAATAAAGAAAGACAAGTCCAACTTGGATGCCGTCCACTGACAGCCCCGAAGGATTCACGGTCTCTGGATGAAAGCAGGAAAAACCACAAATGTCTCTATTAGCACTGGACATGTGCAGAGTGGCAGAGCAACAGAGGCATGCCAGCACTGGGGCAGCATGCGTTTCCTTCAACCAGTTGGATACGGAAGAGAAGAAAAACATAAGAATAAAAATGGGAACCAAAATGGGGAGGGGGTAACCTAAAAAGATAACAGCAGGTGGTAACAGAATTTTTTTTACCTGAATGCTGATTTGAGTATAGTTAGGCCACTTGAACCCCGAGTTGCTCACATAGACTTTTTGACCCTTTAGGGCTTGCTATTTATTTTATGTTTGGAAATGACAGTTGGACCTAATACAAGAGAAACTGTAACCCTAATATATACGCCATTCAGCAGATGCTTTTATCCAAAGTGACTTACAGGAGTGAACGCATACATTTTTCAGTATACGTGGTCCCAACGGGAACTGAACCCACAACATAACATAACATTAGCGCTGTGCTCTACCTACTGAGCCACACAGAACCACGCAACACAAAAAGCTCTCGTCTCATCATCTATTCTACCTGCTACCTGGCATGGACTCCTATTTCCATGCTAGTTGTTCTTTGATTTTGATCTTTTCTTCATTACTGTCACGTTGGCGTGTGTGCGGTCGGTTCAAACGCAGGCTGTTCCAAAAGCAAGCGCCCGGGTCGACGATGGAAGAGCTGCGTTTGCGTCGCCCCTGTCAGGCGGTGCCAGGTGTTCGTGTGGGCAGAAAGAAAAGGGCGCGGCCCCTCAG
>JAINUG010000272.1:430000-452500 GCA_029706075.1 Aldrovandia affinis | reverse complement strand
AGGGCTGGCAGAGCCATCCGGTCGGCGGCTTGGCGAGTTCCGTCTCAGAGGAGGCGGCTCATCGACTCTGTCACTGCTGGTCCCAGGACCACGACAATGAGCTCGCAATACGAGGGGGGGTGGATAGTTGACACGAAAAGAGGGTACAATTGGCTACTAAATTGGGAGGAAAATGGGAAAAAATCTGAAACACACACACACAAAAAACCCCAAAAAACATCTGATCTCTGCAGCTTCAGAGGTCTTATGCAGCGCTAACTTCAGACATACATTTTTTCAAATAAATCTCACACAACCTAACAACATATTTCAACTCGAGGCTTCTTTGGCAGACTGTCTTCTTCCGACAGTTAATCCTATTTGAATTGATCTGTGTCTGACTTTTTTGGGGCGCTGTTAAAAAGCTTGCTGGAGGAGTATCGCCCGTCGATAAAACGTTGCCCCTTGAGAAGTCATTAATGAATACCTCCTCCTTGAAGATGAAGGTTACTCCTTCAGGAAACAAAATCGTATTAGTGTCAGAAAGAAATCACATCATCAGGAGTAATTCTACTCAGTCTGTTAGTCTCTCAGTCTGTATTTAGTCAGTAATCCCTCTTGCTCTTTTCTATATGGGGTGGAAAACAATGGGGTTTATTGTCCTGTGAGATCAGCAGTCACTTTAGCCCGGGCAGCCAGAAATACCTCCGTCCTTCTGTCCTTACATCAGTAGCAAAAGCACAAAATGTCAAAAGTAGGGGTGAAAAAACCCAACCGACGCTGAGGGACGGAAACAACACATTTAAATCTCCCGCAACAGAGTACTAGAGAAGCGTCTCTGAGCGTGGTTAAATGACCACCACGTCACGCCCGGTGTCTCTCTGCTCTCAGGTTTAAAGAGCGAGAGGCCCAGACACTAAACATATCTCCCAGTGCACACACTGTTCTTCAGAACACCGTGCCCTGCTACCTCCCTGCTGACGTAGCCATCGGAACCGGAGAGTTCCAGTTCCGTGTGACGGGCAATGACAGGCCCGGGTGATGGAGTGATGCTCCAGACCTCCACCCTAGGCCTGTTCCTGCGCTCCCTTTTCATTCTGAGCGCACACAGGGGGCCCCCGGAGTCAGGACTGCTGCCTCGAGGCGATCGCACGAAGGTGATGATGCTCGGTGGCTGAGCCGAAGGCCAACCCCATTCGCCCCGGACACAACAGCAAAGCGAGAACACCTCATCCACCACCGCGGTGCCCGATAGCGAAGAAAACGGTGCCCAATCGCAATCTGACCAATGATGTCACCAGATAAACCCCGAAGCGCCGGGGGTTTGAAAGATGCGCGACGGAGGTGAAAAACGTCTGTGTTTACAGTAATGCACCGTGATCGATTATTGACAGCCCCGAGGGAGCCTGGGTACGTTCCCCATCATTAGATCGGATCTTAGCGCGCTACACCGAGCGATAAAGCACGGCCCCAGCAACAGACGAGCGGCTCCGTGTTCGCCATCCCTGCATCGCAGGGGCTTCCCTGGCCTTCGTCCAACCCCTGCTTATCTCCAGGTGTCAGCTGACGATGAGCACTGCTGTCATCGCGCCCCCAGCGACAGCGGGAATCGCTCTCCTCACGCGTCATCACGTGGGCGCGCCGGGAGCGAGGGAGTGTGGGCACGGGGCCAGGGGAGGGAGGGAGGGGAGGAAGGAGGGAGGGAGGGACAGGGAGATACAGTGTGAGAGAAAGAGTGTGAGGAGACAGAGAGAGAGAGAGAGAGGGACAGAGAGAGAGAGAGAGAGAGAGAGAGGGAGATACAGTGTGAGAGAAAGAGTGTGAGGGAGAGAGAGAGAGAGAGAGAGAGAGAGAGAGAGAGAGATACAGTGTGAGAGAAAGAGTCTGAGGGAGACAGAGAGAGAGAGACAGAGAGAGAGAGAGAGGGGGGACAGAGAGAGAGAGAGAGAGAGAGACAGGGAGATACAGTGTGAGAGAAAGATAATGAGAGAGAGAGAGGGAGAGAGAGAGAGAGAGAGAGAGAGAGAGAGACAGGGAGAGAGAGAGAGAGAGGGAGATACAGTGTGAGAGAAAGAGAATGAGAGAGAGAGAGAGAGAGATGCAGTGGGAGAGAAAGAGAATGCGAGAGAGAGACACAGAGAGATGGGGGAGAGAGATGGAGAGAGCGAGAGAAATAGAGAAAGACAGAGAGAAGTGTATTCCTTTCACTCACAGATCTATAAAGAGGCTTGAAGTGTTCAGATGCAGAAGCAGATAAATCCATTTTTGTCATTTTCAGTACATCAAGGTTTTTAATTACACTTTCTTTGGTATAACTTATAGAGGAATGACACTGCTGAAGAAGCACAGGCACACATACAGAACATATCATCAGGGCCCCCAACCACCCTCCGACATGGCATTCTGGGAGATGAAGTTCTTACATTTAACGTTAGATTGGAGATATGATTTCATTTGAGTTATTTATTTTGTATGACTACTACTACTAATATTACTAGGATCCTGTGTGATGAACATATTTCTATTAGGCGCGTAAGTGTAATATGAATTATGTAAAAAATAAAAAAATAAAAATGTATAACATAATATATATATAAAAAATAATATCAATATTAATATTTTCCCCATAATTCAGGGCCCCATGCGACGTTTGGGCCCAGGCCTTATTGGCCTATGCAGAGATCCAGCCCTGAATTTGTTATTCGTCACGCCATTCTTCTCTGTCGACGGTATTTCTGCCTTCAGTTAAATTGTGCTATTTCAGTTGATCACAAAAAGTGTCGAAGCTACAATGAAAGAGAGGCTCGGAGAGACGGTGCCCGATTGCCAAGTGGCAGCTTAACAGAGAACAACTTCTGCAGACTCTAACTGAGACAATACAGAGCCTTTTATGGAACAAAACAAAGAGTCACAGAGATAAAAATAAGACAAAAAAAAAGAAGCTCTTAAGAAGAGGTTTCTACCAGAGAACAAATATTTTCTTTACAAACACACACACACAAATACACACACACACAAACACACACACACACACACACACACACACACACACACACACACACACAACACACACACACACACACACACACACACACACACACACACACAAACACACACACACAAACACACACACACAAACACACACACACACACACACACACACAACACACACACACACACACACACACACACACACACACACACAAACACACACACACACACACACACACACACACACACACACACACACACACACACACACACACACACACACACAAACACACACACACACACACACACACAAACACACACACACACACAAACACGCACACACGCGCACACAGATGGAGCACAGCTGGGGGTCCAGCTCTTGGCCGTGATCCTCAGAGAGAGCCTGTTTGCCCACAGTCTTGTGCGGAAGAAACAGCTCTTCAAACAGCCGTGCCCTTTAGTGAAAAGCTATTGGGCACGGTTTAAGGGCTCAATGCTGCAGTTCTTCCAAAGTCTATCGCAAAATAAATCAGTGCGCAACAAAGCACTCCACAGCCCGGGACGGGACGGGGGGGCTGCAGTCAGAGGTTGTGAATGAAGATCAAAAAAACTCAGACGTCCCGGCACGTTTCTCTACAATCTAATCCAGCCGGTTGCCCCCTTCCCCCGATCAGCGCTGGCAGGGCTGTGGGTTTATTTCAGTGAGTTATCTGAACCCAGAAAAAGAAACTGTGCTCCAACAGGGCTGGGGTCAAGCCAGAATGGAGTACGGGCCGAAGAGCCCTTCATTCTCCTGCAACAGAGAGCCACTGTTGCCAAAAGGAGCCAATCAGCACAGCAGGTGAGACAGCCGAGGGCGGACCGCACTGTGCTCCTTGCCTTTCTCAATCTGGCCCCGAGCCTTATTTTTGGAAGACAAATATTATGTTTGGGGTTTTTTTTGAATGACTGTAGGTTTACTTTATTTATTCAAAAGGTTTATTGAAGAAATATTCATACATAATTAAAATAATAATAATAATAATATAATAATAATAAAAAAAAACATGATATTACCAAATACATACATTATCACATTGTGAAAAATTAAATGTGCACAGGGAATTTCTCTGTCGCAAGAATGACAAAATAAGACAGGTGGAAAACAAACTCATTTTCATCCACTTTAAAAACCATGCCATGAATTCTCTTTCTGCCAGCATACTAAGCGTCCTTCGGTCATATTTTACAAGCCTGCTTTATAGATGTTTTTACCTGGTTAGCAGCAGTACTGTCTCACTCACATTAGTGGGCGGTCAGAGCAGGGGGCACAGGAGAGCTGGAGACGCCAACGCCAAGCAACACGAAAGAGTCAGAGAAGCAAACACACACTACAAATCGATTTCTGTTCTTCCCTGGTTCTGGGCTAACTTTTCTTCCCTGACTTTTTTACCTCTTCACCTCTCTGTTGCTCCTGCGCTCTCTCGAAATCTCAGCCTCGAGGCAGGACCTGAATCTGGGTCCTGTGATCTTTCCCGCTTCTGCGGGGAACGTCATCCTGCTCCACTGAGAGCACCACCTCACTCTATTCGGCCCGTGATTCTTTTCTGCAAACAGAGCAGAGAAACGATAAACCCCTGCCGTATTTCACCCATACTAATGAATTTAACACCACAGACACTTTTCTTTTTATGCTTTTTCCACCCCCACTCATTCCACTTGTGTGATGTTCTGCTATTCCCCCCTCAAAAGATTCCAAACGGTGCCAATGATGCCAGCGTTCTAGAACCCAAGCAACCTCCTGCGGCACTGTGGCCATTGTTTGTCACAGGTGTTGTGGAGTCACAATCGACATGCAAATGCTCGACTACCTCAATTATCCACAGAGCTGCCAAATAGACATTTATCTTAAAACAGCCCACAGCATTACCAAGCAGTTTATGCTTTTAATAGGCACAGATAGTCTGTAAATTTCACTCATGAATGAACAGAGATGGTAAGTACTAATGTGCTCATGCTGCATCTTTAATATAATATAATATAATATAATATAATAATATATGCCATTTAGCAGATGCTTTTATCCAAAGCAACTTACAGTAGTGAATGCATACATTTTTCAGTGAATGTGGTCCCAGTGGTAGCTACTATCTTTGACAGTAGTAGTTTCACCGTATACAACGGGGCAATGTTTATATTGAGGGTCCCCCTGGTTTCATATTCAGAGTGAATCCTGTTCTCAGAGAAGTACCTGCGACCCTCACGCCAAGCCTGTCAGTCAGGAATGCCCACTGCAAGGTGGGGGGGGCTTGAGTCGACAGCCTGCCCCCGAGGATCACCAGAGAGAAAGCCAAACCGCTGATAGGCTGGGCCCCTCTTTCCCAGCACAGGTAAAGCACTAACAGTGCTCCGTTCAGGAGGCACTCTTTTATACGTCCGTGAAGAATTTAATCTCATCTCATCTCCCAGAGTCACTTTACCTTTTCCGGTCAAAGCCAGATGCTGGAAATTTGTCGTACGGAAGCATTCGTTCGGTTTCTTATCGGTTGCTTATTGTTCGTTCAAAGCAAGGTTTATTTCCAGTCGAAGTGCGGCCTTACGAACGGGCTTAATTTAATCTGCAACCAAGCCCCCAAGCCCCGCCCTTCACAGGGCCCCGGGGCGAGAGGAGGAAAAATGAATTTAAACAACAATAATTTCTTAAGCAACGGGTTGGCTATTATAAACAATGGTTGCTAAGCAGTTGCTAAGTCTATGATGTCATCGCGTTAATAGCTAGGCCTCGTGTAGGTTGATTTCCCCCAGGCCCCGCCCACCCCTTTAGACGGCCCTGCAAGTCTGATACGCTAATCTTGATATCGCTTAGAGCACACTGAAGCACGGATGTAAAAGGATACAAAGGATATTTTGGGGAAGATATAACATTGAGTTTTAAAGACACGTGTTCACTATTTCCCCCTTATTTTGTCAGAGCGGTGAAGTGGGCAGTGGGTGTGCCCCCAACCCAGTGCCCCCCGCCCAGTCTCGACAGCGGTCTGTCTGGGCGGTGGTCCAGCATTGCGGCCATGCTGGAAATTCGGGGGCTCTGAGGCTGGTGCTGAAGAGGGTGAGGCCACTGACGCCCCCCTGTCCCACAACAGAGGGCCAGCAGCAGCAGGGATCGGGGCGTGACGAGCCCCTCCCTCCTCCCCTCAGCTGGGCACACCTTCCCCCAAAGAAACGCTGGAGGCACCTTCTCATTTAGCGCCTGCCTGCCTCCTCTTTGTGGAACTAAATGTACAGCACAACAAGTTATAAAAATATAAAAACAGCCCCATTTCGATTCAGAAAGCCGAAGTTTTTAAAACATTGCATAACTTGACTGTCCTTTGTTTTATTATCCAACCACCACCGCCACCAAACAGATAAATCCAGCTTCCAAATGTCTAATTTGCCTCTGTCAAATGAATTATGGAACGTTTATGGAAAAACGAAAACGTCCGTGGTGGAATTTGACTGCAACGTTTTTTCACACTGGATAATGGAAAAATTCCTGCTCATTTTTGGAAACAGAGTGCAGAGGACCCCAGTGGAGCACACAGCTGAATGAGTGTTGCAGCGTTGCAGCGTACGTTGGAAGTGCGCAACTCTGGGATGACGGAGATGTGGAAGGGGTGCGGGGGTGATGGGGGGCTGGCGCATTCCCAGCATTCCCAACATTCCTCAGCCAGACAAAGGAGGCCCTGACACGTCAATACAACCCAGGCACACACACACACACACAGCCACCGTCTACACACACATGCATACAAACACATGCGTATATGTGTGAGTTTGTGTGTGTGTGGGTGTGTCTGTGTGTGTGTGTGCGTGTGTGTCTGTGCGTATGCGTGAGTGTGTGAGTGTGCGTGAGTGTGTGTGTGTCTGTGCATATGCGTGAGTGTGTGTGTGTGTGTGTCTGTCTGTGCGTATGCGTGAGTGTGTGACGTGTGTGTGTGTGTCTGTGCGTATGCGTGAGTGTGCGTGTGTGTGTGTGTGTGTGTGCACACACACAACCACCGTCTATACACACACACACACACACACACTCACACACACACACACACACACACACACACACACACTCTCTCACACACACACACACACACACACACACTCACACACACACTCTCTCACACACACACACACACACACACACACACACACACACACACACACACACACACACACACTCTCTCACACACACACACACACACACTCTCACACACACACAGGTGTATTACGTAAACTTTCATTTAGGAGTCATGGTGCCTCCGCTCTCCCCTCTCCACTGTCTCTATCACCCAAGCCTCGACCGTGTGTGTGTCCCGTTCCCCCCGGCTCTTCCCCTCCCAGCGCGTCCTGCTCAGTACGGGTCGCCTGAAACGGGCCTCTCTCTCCAGCGCTCGCTCGCTCGAAGCGCCCGGCCGGCTGAACCGCCACGCCGCAGGGAACCAATCGCTCGCTCCCACAGAGACGCCGCCCCCTTCTCCCAGTATTACCAGTAACCACCCGCGCGTCTCACCGTCCAATACGACGCCATACTTTTGAGCGACTTACAGTTAGTGAATGCAGTAGTGAATGCATACATGTTTCAGTATATGTGGGAATCGAACCTACAACCTATGTGTTGCCAACGCCATGCTCTACCCACTGAGCCACACAGAACCACGGCATAGTGGTCCATATAGCACTATGAACTAGGAGCATATCTCATAGCACAGCAATGCAGACCATCCCTGATGGCTCCATTACGCACCCAAACGCTTTCAGGACCAATGTCATCAAGCACCCCCCCCCCCGGAGCTATATCACATGACTCAAGAACAGGCACGGCAAACGAACGGCCTGCACAAATCAGCTGAGGACTGGGAGAGACACTGTGAAATGACAGAATGCATCCGGGACTGCTCCAACGAGCACTGAGAATAGCCTGCTGCCGTAACACTTCACTACTGTTTCTCGCTCACAGTGACACACTCTATCCCTAGCGACTTTCCCCTGCTTTGAACACTGATACCAGTGAGTGACCAGTACATGTGTGAGGTCAGCCTGAGCCACATCACAACCTGGGCCCTGTATGCAGGGGTGACACCGCAAGATCTCACGATCCCCCCCCCGGCCTCCCTGGAGGTGCCAAAACAGCAGCTGTAGGACTGTGGGCAGAGACCTGTGACCAGCCCCCTGATGCCAAAGGGCAATAAGAGGTGGGGTGTCATTAGGACTATAAAACAGAGGGGGAGGGGGGGTTTGAGTCGAAAACAGGAGGCCGGTGTGATCACTACAGCTGACTGAAGCTACCCCACTGAAATCTTTGGGGCAGGAATCCCAATGAACATCCATTAGTCCATGAATCTGGCTGACTGGCACACACTTTAAGTGAGCGTGGCCCCCGGTCACTGACACCCGCTCTCATGGCCGGGTTTGGGCCCCAGAGGGAGCCACGGATAGCGGTGTCACGGTTGGGACGCATTTCCTGCCTGGCTCTGGGTACTTGTCGCCACTCGACTGTACTGCCTGCCTGGACTGCCACCAGAAATGCCTGGACTCTCCTGATAAGAGGAGTGAGTCACTTCAAACACTCTCTGCTGCCCCCCACTCTCTCTCTCTCTGCCTCTCTCTCCCTCCCTCCCTGCCCTGCTCTCTCTCTCCCTCTCTCCTTCCCCTCTCCCTCTCTCTCTCTCTCTCCTTCCCTCTCTCTCCTCTCTCTCTCTCTCCTCTCTCTCTCTCTCTCTCTCTCTCTCTCTCCTCCCCCTCTCTCTCTTCCCCCTCTCTCTCTTTCTCTCTCCCCATCACTTCCCCACTGGGGCCACATATACTGAAAATGTATGCATTTGGATAAAAGCGTCTGCTAAATGGCATATATTATTATATTATATTATTATATTTCCAGCCACCCAAAAAGTAAAAATCAGAGCGGTAGTCTAGTTTTTGTTTCGGGAATTTTTTTTTTTTCCTTCTCCTCCCTCACTGCCAGTAAATAAAAGAAAAAAGGACTTCCTGTTTTATGAACCCCCCCCCCCCCCCCCCCCCCCCCCCCCGGGCCTTTCTGAATGTGAGTGAAAGGATAGCAGCGTGCGTGAAAATGACTTCCACGGTCCGTGCCCAGGAATGTGACCCACATGAGACGACTGCAGTTTCAGTCTAAACACACAATGAGCTCGTTATGAATCTCGCCCGGCCTGCTTCAGCTGTGTCCCGTTCAGGGTGGAGTCGCCCAGGACACAGGCCCGTGGTCACCCCCCCCCGTAGGATATGGTGGGGGAGAATCCCCCGCCCTGGCTCTGGTCAGGAGAAGGAATCTGTGGTGTTTAATGATTAACCTGTTACAGGTATCGTTCCCCCTCAGGCTCACAGGCTTGAATGTTTTTTAACTGGTAGAAAGACCGAGATTAAAGCCACAGAGGTGGTTCTGTGTGGCTCAGTTGGTAGAGCATGGCGTTGGCAACGCTTAGGTTGTGGGTTCAATCCCCACTGGGGCCACATATACTGAAAATGTATGCATTCACTACTGTAAGTCGCTTTGGATAAAAGCGTCTGCTAAATGGTGTATATTATATTAAAGACGCGCGAGAGCTCGTCGATGATGGCGCGTTAGACGCACACCCGCTCTCGAAGGCGAAGGGTCGACAAGCGTTCATTTCCATCTCTGGAGCTGAACGAGTCACTTAGAGACGCTCCCTCCCTTCCCTTACCACGCAGTTTCGCTCGGAGAACGCTGGCCACCCGCCGACACGTCCCTGACAGACCCCTCGATGGGAAGAGAGAGGACACATCCTGGCCTATCAGACGGCTTACGCCCGACAGCCTATTAGACGGCGCAAAGGAGAGGAAACTGAGACTGAGACCAATCAAAATGGAGTAAAAAAGAGTCCCCGCCCTGCCCTCTCACTCTACAGGTTTGCCGTTTGGTCCATAAATCATAAATCCAGACTGCAGCAGGACCTTCCACCCCCACAATGTCCGTCTGTCCGTAGGCCCAGAGTCCGTCCGTCCTACGAGCCACCGAGTGCTGCCAGAGTCTATCTCACCCTCCCACAGGCACACAAACACACACACAAACACACACAGACACGTGCACACACATACCCACAGACAAGACACATAAACACATAGAGACTGACACACACATTTTACATTTTACATTTTTTAGGCATTTAGCAGACGCTCTTATCCAGAGCGACTTACACAGTTTACATTTCTTTACATACAATCCATTTATGCAGCTGGATATTTTACTGAAGCAATTCAGGTTAAGTACCTTGGCAGATGTGTCCCACCTGGGAATTGAACCAGCAACCTCTGAGCTACAAGTCCAGTTCCCTAACCATTACACTACATGCCACCCACACACACACACACACACACACACACACACACACACACACACACACACACACACACACACACGCACAGACAAAGAGACAGAGATCGAGAGAGATTGAGAGAGTGAGAGAGAGAGAGAGAGAGAGAGAGAGAGAGAGAGACAGAATGGGGCACTGTGTATGGAGAAGACAGGAGGGGTTGAAACGAAAGAGAGAAGAGAGACTGAGTGCTAAAGAGTAAGCAACACACTGAGGGGAAAAGAGCAGAGTGAGATGACGACAGACTGAAAAAACACAATCAACCGGATTTGGTGAAAGCACAAGAGACACCCCCACAGAGGCTGAAACTGGGGGCAAGACGGAGAGAGAGAAAGACAAAGAGAGAAGACACCGTGGTTAGACTCACTGCTACTTCTTTTCATCTCATACGACACATTCAGAAACGCTCAAAATGACTTGCATTCTCAGTGATTACTGAGGACACGTTCAATGGGGAAATAGTCTGGGAGAGTCCGAGACGCTGATTAAAACAGACACGTTTTCCTGAGCAGCAAACCCTACACACGAGGATTTCTCCTCGTTTCGTTCTCTGTCTGTCCGGAACCGGGACTGGAATATAAATAGCACAAAGTCCTTCATGTGGTAAGAAGAAGAAAACTATACAATTTGAAAGACAATGCTTATTTTGGCTTACGCTCAATTGGCGCACTTAAAATGTATCAGCCAGTTTAGTTTCGATGGATTTTGAGTTCCTTCTACAGCTGTGACCCTTGTGGCAGACACGGCAGCCCGCATAAATTGTTACGCAAACAAATCTGAAATGCACATCGCCTTTCGCCCAGCTGTCGTATAAGACACAACAGACAACCAGATGTAACAAGTATACCCTCTCATCAAACGTGGCTCGCCCCCGGGGACGAACGAGGAAGTGAAACTGTAGCGATCAAAGGAAGAGAAGCTAGAAATGTCAGCTGCAAGGAGGGAGAGGGATTGAAGACAAAGAGGCATCTTCGATTGATGACGATGTCGAAGTGGAACAGAACAGAGCGCTGTGATGTGGGATGAAGCCAGCGTTCCACAATACATACCATAACACATGCCGTGTGGCAGGCGCTTTTATCCAAAGCCACTCACAGTAGTGAACGCATACATTTTTCAGTACGTGTGGTTTCCAGTGGGAATCGAACCCACAACCTAAGCGTTGTCAGCGCCACGCTCTACCCACGGGGCCACACAGAACCACACTCTATGTACAGAGACAGAGCAGACAAACTCAGGTGGGACAAAATATATGAATGTGTGGGCATGCACACACACACACACACACACGCACACACACACACACACACGCACACACACACACACACACACACACAAACCTACAGACAACACACACACACACACACACTCACAAACCTACAGTACACACACACACACATTCATAAACCTACAGCACACACACCACACCATTCCATTCACACTGGACTTTGATTCTCAGCGAGTACAAACTGTATAGATGTACAGCGCACAGAATGACAGGCTTTTTGAGTCCCAGACGACGTGAGGGAGGACAAAGGTTGAAAGTAAACATGGCGTGGCGTGTAGGCTTCCCCTTTACCTTAAATATATAACTTTACCTGCTTTGACTCCTGCTCGAACCTCGGCGGCAGACAACGCGCGCTTCAGAGGAGACAGACATTTTAGGCATTTAGCTGACGCTCTTATCCAGAGCGGCTTACACAGTTACATTTTTTTCTTTTACATGGAACCCATTTATACAGCTGGATATTTTGCAATTCAGGTTAAGTACCTTGCTCAAGGGTACAACAGCAGTGTCCCCACCTGGGAATTGAACCAGCAACCTCTGAGTTACAAGTCCAGCTCCCTAACCATTACACCACAGTGCCTGCCAGAGAGGGGGCTGCTTCTCTCTGCCCTCCGGAATCAAGGGCAATGACGTCGCGGCGATGGGACGGGGGCCTACCAACATGACGTGGCATTCCAAATGTGGAGGAAAGGGGGGGGGGAAAACAACAGAAAGGGTCTTCTGGGAGAGGGGCTGGTGGGGGCCTGCGTCCTGTTGCGGGGGGGGGGGCCAACGCCGGGGGGACAGCTCTGGCCACCTGGAGCACAGACACAGTGGTTTGGGAGCAGGGGGGATCGGAGGCAGCAAATCCCCCCTTCAGAGACACGGAAATCGCGCTCCCAACTCCAACAGCAGCTGTTTAACCGGGGGACCAGGTCTTCACGTCAGACCGGAGTTCATTACCGCTGCCATAACTCTTCGAGCGTTCAGTTCGATAATTGTGAACAGTCGTGGGGGCGAAGTCGACTGTTAAAGACGAGGAACCGAAAGGCGAGGAGCCTTTTGAGGGCCCCCTCCTGCTGCGTGGTCTTTGCAGAGGGCTGACAATGAGGGAGGGAGGGAGAGAGGGAGGGAGGGAGAGAGAGTGGCCGCTGCCAAACAGGTGCAGGGTTCATTATCTGCTGTCTAAATCTGGGGACTGTGCAACGGGCTGGAAGGTACAGCTCTCTGATTACTGTGGCTGATTGGTCGTTTTTTCTTCTTAACTCTCTCCCCGCCACCATCCTCCACACACACGCATACACACATGCACACACGCACGCACACGCACGCATGGATACACACACACATGCACACACAGACGCACACATGCGCACACATTCACACAAACACGCACGCACACATGCACATGCACGCATGCACACACACACACACAGACACACACACAAACACACACACAAAGATGTATTTAGTTAAATTCCTGTCCCACATATGTTCTTCATAACCGCTCAGCACATCTTCCCCAGGGCCCGTAAACACTAGTCTGTGATTATTGATTGCGAGGGGCCCTCTCACCAGACGTTCACGCAGTGCATGTGCACCTGCACTAAGCGAGCAAACCTCTTCAGTAAACAGTTCTGTCTGAGAGGCGATTTGGGCCACCACTTCTCCTCGGGGGCCGAAATATTTTGCCGCTCTTCCAGGGCCTGAAGTACACTGATGTCATTATTTATATTCAACCCAATATTATTATTATAATATTTATATTCAACCCCATTAATTACATCCTCTGGCATTAAAGGCTTGGCAAAGCCCTCCTGGGCTGGTTCCAGTTGGAGTCAGTACTGAGAGATGGCACATCCACTGGGCCTGACTCAATCCCAGCAGGTCCACCGAGCCTAACTCAATCCCAGCAGGTCTCTCCAGCTGGACGACCGGCGCTTCGTCTCACAGAGGGCGGTGCCAGATAACCTTTGACCTCGTTGCTGAGGGCCACACCAGCAGGGGGCTCTGGTTGGAAATCGGGTTACACACACACACATATCGAGTGCCCTTTCTCTCCTGACAAAGGTCAGCGCATCCTGGGCTGCTGTGACAAACAAGGATGCACCGCTGTGTCACCCAGAAAGGTTAGGTTTTGAATAAACTGGCCCTGTTCTCCCACAGACCCCAGGCTTCCTACAGGTGCCAACGGATGACGTACACCTTACTAACGCAGACGAGAACTTGTAGTCTAGGCAGCGAATGGAGAAAGGCAATCCAGCTGTACAACTGGATAATATATAATATATACGCCATTTAGCAGACGCTTTTATCCAAAGCGACTTACAGTAGTGAATGCATAAATGTTTTATCAGTATATGTGTTCCCAGTGGGAATTGAACCCACAACCTAAGCGTTGCCAACGCTGTGCTCTACCTACTGAGCCACAGAGAACCCGGATCACATGTAAAAACAAAAAGTAAGCCATGTAAGTTGCCCAGGATACGAGCACTTGCTAAGCATATAAACAATGTGTAAAATAATACAAAGGATCTGAACCGAAGGACTGGAGAAGGATCAGAAAGCACTTTGACTTCGGGACGCCCGCTGGCTCCTGGCCCCTCACAGCCAGGCACATATCACTGTGGAAGAAGAACAGATTGGGGTACGGGCAGACAAGCACTCGGGCAGGAGCGCACATCGAGTTTGCGAGCTTCCTTAAAGGCCATCTCCGCTCCGAGCGATCCCGCCTCAAGCTTGGCTCCGTCGCAGAGCTTCAGACGGACCGTCTGCCTCCTTCTCTGCTTCCCTCATTCTACCCTGTCTCTCACTCTCTCCTTGTCATCGTCTCTCTCTGTACTTCTGAGCGCTGTTCACATTTTTTCTCCATCCCTTTTTTCAGCTCTGACACTTCAAAGAAAGGAGAGCCTCAAAAGCTGAATGGAGCGCTGAGAGCTCTACAGCGTCGCCGGTGATCGCCCCGCTCCTGCACTGTGCCACAGGAGTCACTCTTTAATGGCGCTGAGAGATCGCCCGTGAGACAGGTGGCCTTTCCCCACGGGTCCAGCACTTTTGCTTGAACGCTACCGACCCCCAGCTGTCGTCTACCAGCTTACTCCTGCCCCCCCGCCCCACCCCACCCCCATTCACACAGCAGCAGCAGCAACAACACAGAGCACCGAAACACCACTCAACACACAGGCGAACGCTCAAAAGACACAACAACCAGCGTCCACTGTGCCGCTAAAGACATTACATTTACATTTCAGGCATTTAGCAGACGCTCTTATCCAGAGCGACTTACACAGTTTTACATTTCTTTACATACAATCCATTTATACAGCTGGATATTTTTACTGAAGCAATTCAGGTTAAGTACATTTGGCTCAAGGGTACAACGGCAGTGCCCCCACCTGGGAATTGAACCTGCAACCTCTGAGTTACAAGCCCAGCTCCCTAACCACTACACTACACTGCGCCGCTGCAGAGAGGTGGCTAAGTGCATGTTGTCCGCCCTAATTTGCTCTCCTTCTACACGGTCGTACCCCCTGACAGGCTGACAGCAGAGCGGAGGAGCGCGCGGTGCGGCGAGCGTCTCGACTTAATAAGAGGAGCAGGAGGGGCCCACTTCTTAAACCTACAAGCGCCGCGAGCGCCCGGCAAACACCGCGTCTGCCCACTTCCTTTAACCAGGACGCCGAGAGAGCGCTCGGGTCCTGTTAGGGAGACGAGACGAAGAGGAGACATGCCAGTGAGAAGAACATGGTAGTCTCTCGGGTTCACACAGGCATCCACGCCGTGGAAGGGGCAGGGCGCCTGGTGAACGGGCAGCTGGGAGAGCCCTGCAAGACTACGGCTCCACGGCCTGCGGAATCCAGAGTTTGGAATGTCAGAATTCAGAATGCTTGGCGCCTTCCGTACGGCGGGTGTCCCTCCGTACAGCAGAACGGGACAAAATGACCGGAGCAAGAGAAATGGGGGGAGGGGTGAGAGTGGAGACTCTGTCGCTGTCTAACTCCAGAACGACAATGTCACTGCGACTCCAGGAGGAGTGGGAGTTCAGAACAGGTTGGCAAAGGCCCTGTTTACACTTGTTTTTTAATGCGACGTATAACCAATTTTTCCCCTGACAAATATGTCCCGGTGTGTCGCAATCGATGACTGTGGTCTGAGCACAAGCGGCTGCACACGGATCGGATTTGTCCCGGTCTGAACCCACCTCCGCGGATCTGGGCAGACTGGGTCGGATCCCGCCTCCAGTATTGGATGCCAATATAAACGTTCCCAAAACAAGGCCCCTAAGACGGAGAAGATGGGAGAATCGAACGTGAAAAAAATCGTCAGACTTACCCCCAACGAACTGGATGCCTCCGGCCACGCGGCCCACCGTGCGTGAGATGACGTCGGAGACGCAGCAGGCCATGAGCGCCGTGAGCGCCACCAGCAGCAGCAGGCCGCAGCCCGCGCCCGTCACCACCGTGCAGATGCGCCACTCCAGGCTCGGGATGCCCTGGAACGAGGCGTAGCGGCCGCACTGCTCCAGCATCACGGTGGTCTGCCGAACCTCGTCGCGCACCGGGTACGAGCAGCGGCGGAAAGTGCCGAACGACACCGGCTTGTCCAGCTGCGAGCCCAGCAGCCAGTAGGGCATGAAGAAGCCCACGCACGAGGCGGCCGCGCACGCGAAAGACAGCAGTGCCCACACCGTGCCCGCGCACGTCAGGCTGGACGCCATCACCGGGGTTTAATCACACTTCTTCTTTTATCTTTTATCTTTATGATTCCACTACCCCCGTTTTTTTTCTTCTTTCTTCACGGTCTCGTTTTCAGTTTCGCCTTTAATTGATCCACGTGTGTATTCATACAGCTAGCACCGTGAGCCGACCCACATCTTCGCTGTCCACTGAGCCCTGTGAGGTCAGAATGCGAGTCAGTTCTGTGCCAGAGCGCTCTAAGAATGAAGTACATAGAGTGGCACAGTAAATATCAGTAGCTACATGGTGGAATATTCTTGAGAACTAACAATGTGGATGTCCTCATATACAAATCATATACAAGTAGCCTATATAATCAAATTAATTAAAGTCAAATGTACATAACACGTGCGAACTACCCTGCAAATCGGATCAATGCAAATAAAAAGCGTCACCTTGAAGTTTGAAAAGATAAGAAAAGTCGACTCAACTATTTTTTTTGGCCGCCTAATAGGCTACAGGCAGCCTATATAAAAATATTGAAAAAAGCGATCAAAGTTCGTTTATAAAAATGAAATTACAACGGACACAATGTTAATTGACATGCCCTGTCAAAAACGACAGCAGACTAAGACAAAAAGCGTGCGTAGTCCATGGCAACCAAATCATACAGTACTGTAGTTAAACATTAATAGGGTTTATTAGATTTTCAAAACAATACCAAAACCAAAACCAGTAGATTTGGTTCGTTAGGTGACTTTTTACAAATCATTAGTCGCCGATTTTACGTGTTAATTTGCAGGAATTACAGCTGACCCAAGGCAGTGACATGCACATTTTACCATAAAATGTGTGCGGTAAACTATTGTAATCTTTTTAAACTACAGAGGTAATATGAAAAGGTAGCCAAACTTACATGTTTAGACCAGCTGATGCCGACGCTCTGTTATCCCTTTGAAGCTCCGTTCAGTTTTTGCTTGTTCGTTTGTTTGTTTTACTTTAAAAACCCATGGGCTATTTTATAAGTAAACTGTCCATCGAACTGAACACGGACTACCCAAAAACACGAGCAATATAATCCCCGTCACTTTTCGTCAGCTCCCCGCGACTGTATCGTCGGTTCCATTCGGGCGCTCCGTTGCGATGCCACAAACGCGAGCCTCCAGGAGCTCTCGAGCAGTTAACGCGGAGACTCGCTTCCTTCCGCTACTACCCCTCGAGAAGAAACTGCGTCTGAAGATTCCTCTTGCCTTAATAGAACGCGGCGGTCTGTGCGCCACATTTGCGAACGCGTCCATCAATCAAAGAGATATCTCCACCCAGGGGCTGGCCTGCTTGCGCGCGCGCTCCTCTCCGACAGTGTACACACACACACACACACACACACCGCCTGGCTGCGAAGGGCTTCAAAACGCTGCCACAAAATAATCTACCGGTTTATGGGGTTTTTACTTCATATACTTTGCGAAGTCCCCCGCTTCGCAATTCATTCTGTGTTCGAAAGCAAAACGTGGAGGGCAAAGTACTGCGCAATGATAGGTTTTCATTCCCGAGTAGCCGAAGGCTGCATTTCTTTGATTTTTCTTGATTTATTTCAAACAACTGTAAACCTTGTCGTGCATTTTCAGATTGAATTGGACTCATACTCGCGGGTGGCTTATTGTTAATTTAAAGCGTAGCCTATGTCTCTTTGTGTTGTAATACAAACTGTGTTTGGAAACAGGCTGTATTAACTATTTACGTTTGAAAAAGTTTAACAATTCACACACACACACACATATATATATAGTTAATTATAATGTGTTTATCATTGTGCTATAAATTGTACTTCCCCCACAGTTCCCTTTGCATAGTCCTCACATGCATATAGTTGCCAAAGTATTTAAAACATCCATAAATACACTATTTCTGAAGGCTATAATCTAAGGTATTGTTGGTGTAGACCACTTGGGTAAAACTTGTTTATCTCGTAACACTATGGAATATAGCTAAACCCATTCCAGTGATGACCCGATGCCGATGCTCTGACGCCAGCCCCTGATCCCAGCCATATTCAGGCAGACCCTCGGTTTTCTGGACCACTCACCCGTGCCTTATCCCCCCAAGGGCCCCTGCGACGTCCTTATGTCCTCAAATTCCCACAGCATTAGGCTACCACGTCGCGCCAAGGTGACTTTCACCGTCTCTCCCGGTTCCCCATTGCTAATGCGTATCTCGTCGCAGACGCGAACTAAAAAAGTGAAGCGCATCCGAGCGAAATGAGTTCTAAGATCTGACGTGCAGACGTGAACCGCGTGCAGGATGCGTTTGTTTTCAAGTTCGTCATTCCCACCGTCTTATTGAGCAAGTTTTGTTTCCATGACATCATTGGGTGCCCTAAATCACCCATCGTAGGCGATACCGTCTCGCTAGCAAAGTACATCTTTACTGATTAAAGATATTTAAAAAAAAAGTGGAACTGAAGCACAGTCATATTAAATAGTCAAAACAATTACAACAGCACATTGTCTTCAAAGACATTACACTGAGATTTATGTTCGGTTGGAACAATGCAAATTGCAAAAAAAAGAGGTACAATTTTGTCTTCACCTGACGATAACACCTGGCTCCAATCAGAGTTACCATGGTGAACTCATTGGAACCGGGTGTCATAGTCAGACGAGACCAAAACCCACACCAGCGATTGGGTTTTAGTGTCAGAACAAGGATGCTTATATTGAAAAGAACCTATAGGCTACCTACAGTGAAATATGGCGGTGAATCTTTGATGTTCCTGAGTTAATTAAGCACCATGCTTAGTGTCATGTATACAAATGCTGGGCAGGCCCGGTTGTCCATTATTTTGGCTCCCATGGCTAGAAGAAGAGATTTGAAAGAGGGGTGATTATTGGGGCATGTTTGGCAGGAGCTTTAGTGACAAAGACTGCTCAACTTGCTGATGTTTCATGAGGTACAGTGGCTAAGGTGATGTTGGCATGGAAGTCTGAGGGAAAGACCTCAACTAGGGGCACCTGTGATCAAAAGCGTATACTCCTTGACCGTGACGTCCGTGCATTAAGAAAAAGCTTCATAGCTGTTGTTTTTTATCTGACATTATAGAGTAGGGCATCTTGTGTTGATCAGTGGCAATAAATACCAATTAAATCCATTTTTATTCCATGAAGAATACACTAAAATGTGAAAAATGCCAAATAGGGGGTGAATAGTTTTTTATACCCATTGTGCATAGATTGCACAAACACCTCTATCGCCAGTTGCACGTCTAAATCCTCTCAGCCCCCTTTCACTTGTCATCTGTTTAACGCCGTTTGTTCAATTTGAGCCTTATCTGCATTCGAGAAGGCAGAAAATTAATTATCTGAACAATGAGCACATCCAAAGGAGGATTTTTCTAGGCAATCAACAGAAGATGAGGTTTTTGTTTTGTTCATTTTGAATTGCATTATGTGTGTCCTGTAGAGAGAATAATTTACTTCGAAAGGAATTAAGAATGTGAGAATTAAGTTGAATAGTTGATCCCTTTTTTTTTTTTTTTTTGCCGTGAGCAGTTGAAGTCTTTAAAAGATTTGTACTTCCTCAACTAAATCAATTATTACATTATTACATATTTATGCTCCTGCGCATATTTGTGATGGGTGTCCAACAGTCACACCATTAACTGTCGAATGGTCACACCAGTTAACTGTCCAATGGTCATTTTTTAATACATACAAATTTTGTATTTGTTATGTCCGGTATTTGTACTTTTGTTCTCTTCCCTTATCCATCCAAGATCTTTGCCACGCCGTCATGTAAAGATGTTAATAAAATATGAATTAGGCCTATAGATTCGTATTGAGAAAATTATACTTAGTAGCCAATGCTCAGGCTACAATATCAACACATTCCTGTCGTATGTCCTTGTTACATGCTGTATAACATAACAACATGCTCAAATGTTTATTGAAAAAAACCAACTACATTGATGAAGTTCACTAAAAGCAGAGTAATTTTCATGTCATTCACATGAACCTGAACTTCATTCTGTGCTGAATAAATACTTGTGGCCTGTTTGAAACTTTCTGAAACGGCGTTCATTTGGAGCGCTGCTCCTGCTTGCTTACATTAGAGTGGTCCGGGTCTGGAAGTCTTTTGGGGTGAGCCACATGTTGAGATGAAAAATAAGCTTTTCTGTGTGCCTTAGCTTAAAGGCCCTGTGATTACGCCATGGTGTATTTTTAAGGAACATTTACGCGAGTCAATTTGTTTATGTCTGAATAAAAGCCCTTCAATAAGGCCGTTCTTAGTTTCAATAAGCCATGAAGAGTGCCTTTCTTCGCTGAAACGCAGTTGCAAAAAATAACCTTAGAAAGTTCCTGTAAAATAACGATGCAAAGAGCAAAAAAATAAGGCAGACATTTTTCTGTGTAGGTTTAGTGAAAGGAGCAACACTCACCCATAATTTTTTTCTCTATTCACCTAGATGGGAGGTCAAATAACGAGTTAATAAAAGGTTAAAATAAGGAAGAGCATAATTTACTAACCTTTTCCTTCCCAGTGTTACAGGTATGGTATGCATCTGCTAACAACAATGTCTATTGCTGTATTACTGCACTGATCTCTTGCGCTAACTATGATTGTTCCTACCATGTATTAATGCACATCTTGTAAATCGCTCTGGATGACAGCATCTGCTAAATGCTTAAAATGTAAAATGCATACATTTCCCATAGGTCTGCAGTCCCACACTGCACGTGCTATTTGGAATAGAATAAGATGCTTCTAAACGCATGAAAGTTTCCATAGTAGACAGAGAGAGAGAGAGAGAGAGGGAGAGAGAATGTACAGAGTACAGGTTAATCTCCTTAATCCTCACGATCTTTTAAAAGAGCGTGCTGATCCTCACGCATTGCATAAATTAAATCGTTTTTTTCTATTTAAGGCACATGGGGAGTGAGGGGGGGGGGGTCATGGTAGGCTACTGCTGCCAAGATTTAGGGATGACTGATAATGACAAATGTAAACATGCATGCCTGCAGTGTAGCTTTGGGTGAAAGAGTAAGGGGGAGGGGTCGGGGGAGGGGTGAAGCAGCAGGATAGAGAAGCACCGTAATAACGCAGGCTCCTGGCACTGGACCGCGGTAATTACACCGGGCTGGAGGAGGGCGTGTCACAGGAAGCAGCGCAGACAGGGGCGCCGAGGGGGCGTCTCAGCCGATCCCACCGTCGGGCACCCGTCAAACCCATCCCTCGCATTCAGTGCATGCAGCCGTTTAGCACATACCGGTACCATGAGTGTGCGTTTGTACTGACTGACACGAAACAGGACAGGTTTATTTGTTGAATTTTATTTGTGTTTTAAAAAACAAAATCAATTTACCTCATTCTCATTGCGAATTAAAATCTGCTCGCTGCACTTCAGTTAAACGTATCCAACAATGGCTAAAAATGTAATAACCATATTCAAGCTTACGTAGGCACTGTAATTATCTGGCATTGTGTGGTTCTAACACCAGCAATTAAATGCCATCAGAGAGCTTTTAATAACACCGAATAACAAACGACACCCACCACCCAGGGCTGGATCTCCACATAGGCCAACAAGGCCCTGGCCTAGGGCCCAAACGTCGCATGGGCCTGGAATTATGGGGGAAATATTAATATTGATATTATTTTTTTATATATGTATTTAAAAAATAATAATCATATTACACTTACACGCCTAATAAATGTATGTTCATCACACAGGGTCCTATTAGTAGTAGTAGTAGTCATAACAAATAAACAATGCAAATTAAATCATGTCTCCAACCTAACGTTAAATCTAAGAACTCCATCTCCCAGAATGCCATGCTAGGGGGCCCAAAACAGAGGCGGGTCCTAGGGCCCATGAACGTCAAGATCCGACCTTGCCACCACCAAGAGGTATTGCTGAAGACACGCTTCACTGTGGGGTTATGGCCCTTTAAGGTTTTGTGTTTTGTTTTCCGTCACTGTGGCCCACTGACCTTGTTAGTGGGAGGTGGAAGGACGGGCGGATTGCTGGCGAAGGCATTAGCTGACAGCTGTGATGTACAGTTGCTAATTCCATGGTCCGCTAGCACTCTGAGCACCTTCCCAATGAGAGTGTGACATGGGGGGGGGGAAGTGGTAGAGGCCAAAGATACTAAAGTGTCTGAGAGCAGGGAAAACGCACAGAAAGAGAGAGAGGGGCGGAGAAAGGGATGATGAGTTGGAGAAAGAAAAT
>JAINUG010000272.1:407500-425000 GCA_029706075.1 Aldrovandia affinis | reverse complement strand
TCCTCCGAGGCAGAACTCATCCACCTTCTTTCTGGAGACACCCTTTGGGCTTTTCAGTGAGTTTGTGACGGCTACCCTCCCCCTTCCCCCCTCCCCTGGGGCGGAGAGCCAAACGCCGCCCCCAATCGGGGCCCTCGGCCAGGGCCAGTCTGGCACAGTCGATTGCGAACCGCTGCGGTAATAGGCAGCTCACACTCGCAAAGTGGGTGCATTACTGCAAGGCTTTTAAAAAATATTTATTTGAAGTCGATGCATAATTGGATTGGAATCCAACTCCAAGCATTTTGTAGAATGCACTGTGAACTAGAGTGCACTTCCATTGTTTAGTCAGATTCAAACGTACAGTCGTTATGCTGCACGTACATTCCTTTGAGAAGAATTCATTTGATGTCTTGGGTATAGAGGGCAGGGGGGCATAGCAATTTCCTTTCTGGACGATAATATTATCCATGGCAATGACCTTTGAACCGTAGAGTGACAGGTGGCCGACCCGGGATTACTGCCTGTGGTCTGGCGGTCACAGATCATTCGCCCAGAGCCAGCTCCATTCCTTCATCTGTATTCTGCTACTGTTCCTGACATCTATCTGCATATAGCAGGGGGGCAGTACTTACTCCATCACTGTTACTAATACAGAAATACAGCACTGGAGTTAAGGTGACTGAGGGAGAGATTCATCTTGTGTCTTTTTCTACAGGTTTGGTGCCATAGAGAGCAGGAGAATACAGTTGTATTCCTAATGTAACTGCCCCATGTATTGCCCCTTCAGGACCCTTATCGGGAAATTGGATCGATTCGAAACGCTGGAAAAAAGATCAGAGGAGAGAGAAATACTGTGAACAGGGGAGAGCGTGCTGTGGAAGAGTTCAGTTAAAGAAAGTTCCTTTGTTTAAAAAAAATAAAAAAAATAATAAAGTAAATGGTGGCAAGGGGGGCTGAATAGAAAAGCAGGGATGTGATTCGAAACCCGTCTCTGCCAGACTGGCCCTGGACGTTAGCCCCGATCGGGGGTGGTATTTGGCTGTCCGCTTCCAAGGGAGGGGCAGGGTGGTCAGCACAAACAGGCTGTGCAGCACGTAAGGGTGTCTCCAGAAAGGGAGTCGGTGAGTTCCATCTCAAAGGAGGTGGATCATCGCCGGCCTCGGAGAGTAGTTTCCCCCGTAGAGACGGGCGGCGAGTTTGTGGGGGGAGGGTTAATACAAATAAATATATATTGGCTTGCAAATTGGGGAGAAAAAAACTGAAACAAATTATTTAAAAAAATAATAATGGCGGCAAGGAAGAGGTGTGAAAAGGACCCAGCGGAACAACGAAAGGGCCAGTGACTCTGCTGATGTCACAGAGGGCGCAGATCGCAGTAACCACAGTAACCATGGGCCCCCTGTGCGTGATGTCACGCGGCCCGATTCGGACGCTCAGGAGTTGAGTCGGAGCCCCCTGTGACCTGCAGGCTCCGGCGATTCGATCGCTCGCAGCGTGAAGCTCTACGAGCCTCGTGGGCCGCCACGGGGGGGTGTCTTATATTCAGATCGGTAGCGGAGATTGAGGAAAGCGGTCGATTATTCATTAGCCTGAGGAGAAAGGGCCACGACGTGCAGGACTGTGCTCTGTGGCTGTTTTTATTTCGCTTTGCTTCGCTGGTTGTAAATACTCATAAAAACCCGCAATCAAGCCAGGCGGCGCGGATAAAATGTTGCTGTTCGTAGAAAAAACGCCAGATTGGATCGTACTCCAGGACGGTAAATGCACAGTAAATTATGAACTGTCAACAGCGAACGCAAATCAGTACCACACCCTGGCTCTCTTCCAAGTGCACGTTTATCTAATTACACTAATTATGCGCAATTAACGCCGTAGCACTTCGCATGAAACGAGTGACATTCACGGGGTGAACCTCTTGCGATTATGCCAAGCCTGTTGGTGATCTGACCATTTCATTAGCATACACATTTCTCATACGTGGCATCTATAATGTCTAACGTGTATAGCCTTATGGTTATGGTTTAAATAACTACCTATCTTGCTTCTGAAAACAAAGGATGGGACAGCCTCTGATTGGTAACAGCACTTAGCAGTTGCTCCCAGTAAGAGCCAGTTCCAGCTTCACTTGTTGGCCCTGCAGTGCCACAAAGCCTCTCTAGTTCTAATCCAGCACACAGTATAACCTGTAGTTAAGGAGAGGTATTATTACATTAGAGGTATATGCTGTGAAGCATTTATATTGATACATAAAAACGAAGGGATAGGAACATGTAATTGAACTTTCTGTTTGCTAAACCCATACGAATAACCAGATGTGTGCCTGTGCGATGTGTGTGTGTGTGTGTGTGTGTGTGTGTGTGTGTGTGTGTACAGCCCCTGTGTGTACCTTGTGTATGTGTGTGATTTCTGTGATAGCTATAGGAGGGAGTATCAACAGAACAGGGTTGCAAATGTATAGCTGTACATTTTTTAAAAGGGAAACACACACAGACACACACACACACACAGAGACACGCACGCACACTCACACACACGCAGACACACACACACACATACGCAGACACGCACACACACACATGCACACACACACATGCGGAAACACACACACACATGCACACACACACACACACACACACACACATGCACACACATGCACACACGCACACACACACACACACGCACACACACACACACACACACACACATGCACACGTACACACGCTCAGTGTGTAAAGAGTGCTCTTTGACTGAAAGGGATGAAGGGATGTGGAACGACAAAGGCATTGACAGAGAGAGTAAAGAGCCCTGATGTTCCTCGGACACGTGTAAAAAGACCCTGAAAACAGAGACACACAGAGCGCGACACCTTGTTAAAGCCACGCAGAGACACGCACTGCCGGGCCCACGTTACACACACACCGCCGTTCGCGTCAGCCGCCACTGACAAAACACACGGTCAGTGAGGCAGAAGGGAGCAAAGCTGGGTTCCCCCGCCGTACCCAGATTTCAAACCATCTTTCTTTCCCTCCTTCCCTCACACACAACGACCCCCATCCCCTCCCCCCACCCTCCTCTCATTTTTTGGCACTACAAAGTGCCAGACAGCTTCTCGGAGACAGAGTATCGCTTTGTGGCAGATACTTCTCAGAGTATTGCCCCATGACAGCCACGTTTTATGAGCAGAGATAGTGTTTAAAACGGCATTTTCCAGAGTCCCTGATATCCCCGCTTTGATATAATTTGATGGGAGGCAGGAATCCGGAAAGATCTTTTAGAAAAACAACGTCACAGGCCTCCCACGTGGCCCAGTGGTTACAACATCCGACACTGGCCACGGAGACTGGGGTTCAATTCCCCGTCTCGCCAGAGTCGGCTCTGGCCAGCGCCACCGGGAGCGGCGAGGGGCCCAGGGAGGGGGAGGGAAGCCGACATGAGATTCGCTGCTCATAAGAGTGGCCCTGCAGTACCAGAGTTACGGTTGATACTTGGGCGAGTGCCGTCTCGGAAGAGGCGTCAGGTCGCGTGACGCTACCGGTTGCAGGACTACGGCAGCAAACTCACATTACTAGGGGGGGATTGACTTAAAATAGCGGGTCTAATTGGCTACCAAATTGGGAGAAAATGGGATTAAAAAAATACGAAGAAAAAATAAAAACAACGTCACAGGAATATGTGATGAATGCACAAAATTGACTGTTGAGCTTCAAATTATGAAGTCTGCCTGCCTTTTAATGTTTTGAGTTTTTTGGATCAGGGATCAATGATTAATATCATGAATATGACCGCTTAGCTCACGTTAGTCAGTGTGGTTATTCATCTCAGCCAATCAACAGCCCAGATAATTCAGTTGGCCATATCCGCGATTGATGTTTTGAACAAACCGGAAGAGCATGAAAAGTGAGTAGCCTACATTGACGATCATTACTATGAAGTGCATTACTGGACGCTCTGAAGCATTTGAACGCTTTGGAGGAAGGAAGCTAGAGGAAGAACCGATCGGGCTCAAAACAATGTGGTTTGATGTAGGAGAGTCGAACGAAGGCTGTTAGTGACTATGATATTATTTTACTCATTGTGGATTTTTGATGAGTCGTAATTCTTTGACCGACACCAGTCAAACCACTAGAGGGGCGGGGATAAAAGGTCGGACACACATTACAACGGGACTGCTTCAGAACCGGGAGATTCTGTTCTGATGCACACCATGCACACAGCACAGTTTCTACATCCATGAATAGTACCGTTTTATCAGCTCAGGGTTCGGCGACCGTCTCAGAAACATGCAGTGCCGGAAAAACGTGCTAGACGAAAGCGTAGGATTTTATTGAGCTGTGGCACGACGGGGGCTTATATAACCTGTCTGAAAACAGATACTGCTACAATCAGCAGTAGACAAGTAGAAAGAGAAATCCAGGTAGCTCAATAGATACAATTGGTTACACGGTGTCCAGGAGTTGTGATAAGTGCTTTATGAGTATGTATCTATGACTATTAGCTGGCTTGCTAGTGACCAGTGACTATTAGCTGGCTTACTAGTGACCAATGAATACTAACTGGCTTACTAGTGATCAGTGAATACTAACTGGCTTACTAGTGACCAGTGAATACTAGCTGGCTTACTAGTGATCAATAAATACTAGCTGGCTTACTAGTGACCAGTGAATACTAGCTGTGAATACCACTGACTACTAACCTGCGTACTAGTGGCCAATGAATACTAGCCAGTGGCTGCTGGGCGTTCCTCCCCCATTAGTTTAACAGAAATGAATACTAGCTGGCTTACTAGTGACCAGTGAATACTAACTGGCTTACTAGCGGCCAGTGAATACTAGCTGGCTTACTAGTGACCAGTAATTACTAGCTGGCTTACTAGTGGCCAGTGAATACTAACTGGCTTACTAGCGGCCAGTGAATACTAGCTGACTTACTAGTTACTAGTGACCAGTGAATACTAGCTGGCTTACTAGTGACCAGTGAATACTAGCTGGCTTACCAGTGACCAGTGAATACTAGCTGACACCGTGTGCCTTCAAAAGTATTTCCAAGCTTTGAAGTGGTGACACAGTATGGCTCCCAGATTCAAAAACACATTTGGAATGTGTGTCTGGTTCACTCACAGTTCACTCATTCATGAACTTCAGGACTCAGGACCAGATGTACTACGCTGCAGAATGGTCAGCAAGAATGAGAAATGTCTCTGTGTTTTAAATTGTAGTCTTTTTTGTTCCCTGGACTCTTAATCCGTTGAGGATGGGGACGGCTGCCAAACAAGGAAGAATAACATGGCGATGCTGCTGTCATGGTCCTTCCAAGATGCTAAAGCGAAATAATTGACGTGTTCTCTATCCACATTACTCTGGAGCTGTCGGATTCCAATCGTAGTAATGCTCTTCTATAAAAAAATAAAACAAAACTAAAGACAAAACCAAAACAGCCATTTTCACACACGAAAAGGGTACAAACGAAAACCTCCTGTGAAATTCCTGCTTGATGTAAATTATGTCTCTCTCTGTGCTGTTGCAGTGGGAAGATGAGCGCTTCTTCCGTCTGACAGCCTCCCGCGAGGTTATCTACAGTCACACGCCATACTTCTTATGACATATTTAGCCGCTGTTACTTTTAATTATTTTTTTAAAGGAAGAAAAATGGGTTGATTGAGTTGGTAGCCAGCCCAGATTTAGAGCTTTGGGGTTAAAAAAACCCATTAGTTTAACAGAAATGAAATATTAAATGTGACAGAACAGTGAGTCTGTCTGGTTCTCATCATTACTCAGTGTTCATCAGAAAGAGCGTGTAGTGTGTCTTTTTTTTCTTTCTTTTTACAGAAAACACATAGGCTACATATTATACGGGATGGAAAAATTCTGTCTACATCTTCAATGTTGCATTTATTTTAGGGGGCACGCGGCTCTGTGCCATCCCAGGAAATGTAATTATATAAATATAATTATGAAATTATAATTACAGCCCTGGACAAGATGTGAGAGTGCTGATGCTGTAATAACAATGTTATTACCTTATTACCTTACTTATTACACGATTATAAGCTGCTCCCCCACCAAAAAAAAAAAAAGTACTAACCTTTTCTTTCCCAGTGTTACAGGTATGGTATGCAGCTGCCTACAACAATGTCTATCGCTGTATTACTGCACTGATCTCTTGCGCGGACTATGATTGTTCCCATCTTAATGCACATCTTGTAAGTCGCTCTGGACAAGAGCGTAGGCTAAATGCTTAAAATGTAATGTAAGTGCTTGTTCACCTGCCCACATGGGATCTTACAGCCGATCCCACTGTGTCACACTCAGCAGGTGAGATACGGCTCAAAGTTCGTTTTGGGGAAGGACAGGGACAGATATTTGTTGGTTGGCTCTTTCACTGTTGACATTTGCACTTGGGCGTGTCTCGTAACAATGTGCCGAGGAATTCCGTGGCTGTTTGAATACGGGCCGGGGGGATTTGTGTTTATGGCTGATAACTGGATGTTAGTTTAGCACGTGGGTTCACACGCAGTTAGTCAGTCACACTCTCTCTTTCTCGCACACACACACACACACACACACACACACACACACACACATTGCACATTACAGGAATGCCTCAAAGGCTCATCTTACCTGTGACATTACTAATGACATTACATTGCAAAAACTATTAAGAACATAAGAACATAAGAATACATAATGATGAGAACGGGCCGTTCGGCCCATCTAGGCTCATCATGTCCTACAAATGTAATGTAATGTTACCTCACGGGGAGGATTCGTTCTGTTTCCTACACATTCAAGTCTTTGTCCTGAACCAGAATACAGCACTGTATGTAGGTCATGTCTGTTTGAGTGCACGTAAATGCAAACAGGTTTTCTATTTGTATTTGCTTTTCTCTCCGGTTGATCAATCTAGCTTGACATCTACCTGTCCTATCCCACAAACTCCCCAACATCCTTTACCCATTTTCTTTTTTTAAATTGTCTTTCGATCTCAATTCACCCTCTTGCACACAAGTCCCACACGACCCCATTCTTCACACCAACTGCAACGCCATGTGTCGTGACAGAGGGGGAAACCTATCACCAGGAGGGCGAAGAGGGCGAAAGTTTAAGAAAGAAAGTCCTGCCTGTGTTCATCTCAGTTGTCAGCACTTGGGAGTTAACTATTCTCCCACAGACAGAGAGACACTTACAGTTTTGACGGGCGTATATATCTTTTTAATTATAGATTCCCATTCAATGAAACAGAATTTTCAAAGTGTTCCTTGATCCAAGCACCATTCAATGGCACATTCATCTTGAAAAACAATTACATTTAGATCGATAATGAACTGCCTGTCTTATACAAATCCCAAATTAATATTGGTCATAGAAGGACATGCAGGACTCTTCTGATGGCTTAAAAAAATACATATTTTAGTCTTTTAAATATTTAAATGACGTTGAAAGATTTCACGGCCGTGAAGGATATCTCTCCTGCCTCCTTATCTTTCATCTTGACGTTTCACTTACTCATGTCTCAGAAACACAGGTGGATGTGATTCATTATCTGGCAGGGACACAGAAAAACTACATTTACATTTACATTTTACATTTTAGCAGACACTCTTATCCAGAGCGACTCACAGTTTCACATTTCTTTACATACAATCCATTTATACAGCTGGATATTTTACTGAAGCAATTCAGGTTAAGTACCTTGCTCAAGGGTACAACGGCAGTGCCCCACCTGGGATCAAACCTGCAACCTTTGCGTTACAAGCCCAGTTCCTTAACCATTACACTACACTGCCGCCTGGATGGCTGAGGAGGACCTGAGGTTTTGGGAGCCTTTGTGGAGAGCTCCGGAGACAGAGTAGTGTCACATGGGCCAGCTTTGGGAAAAACAGGGAATCGGGAAGGAGGTGTTGGGAATAGCTCCCTCTGAAAGGAAGTAGGCATTGCCAGATTCAGCGATCCGCTAACATCTACTTGGTATCGTCCACATCGTCAGTTTTTCACATGAATAATAATAATCATCATCATCATAAGCATAAACACGTAGGTGGCAGTGTAGTATAATGGTTAGGGGACTGGGCTTGTAACCGGAAGGTTGTAGGTTCGATCCCAGGTGGGGCACCACCGTTGTACCCTTGAGCAAGGAACTTAGCCTGAATTCCTTCGGCAAATATCCAGCTGTATAGATGGATTGTATGTAAAGAAAGGTAAAACTGTAAGTCACTCTGGATAAGAGCGTCTGCATTTTCACACACAGTTCAGTAGCCCAAAGGCATATCATAACAAACAAAAAAAGTTTTAAAAGTATATTCATCAAATAAAAAAGTCATAAAAGCTGACTAAGTTTTTAAGTTTGTAGGCTCTTTATCAAATGCCGATAATGGACTGATAATGCTCTTCCTTCCTCCCACTAATGATCCCTCTCAGTGTTGCTTGGCGATGCTACGATGACACAGTCAGCTGAACGCACAATCTAATTGTGTTTGCATGCGGTTGTGACTATAGATTTTTTGGGGGGAGGGGTCGGATGCAGCTGAAGGGACAACGTTGAAAAGACACTACATTTCCCCAAGCTTATGAAACCCCATGTCTCTCATTTGCCATAATATTTATACAACATTGTCTATTAATTCAGGTTATGACATTTACATGATATGATACAGGCCAACATGAGAGTGAACATGTTCCCTGGCAACAGCCCAGGTCTTCAGCAGCCCTGCGGTGGATCTTTGCTAACGATTATCTCACCTAAGATTACGATCCAATAAAGCACAATATTAAACGGGTGGGTAAAGGAGAATAAATTTAAAAATCTGTCACAACTGTGATGGTAATTCTGTTATGCTGTTAATATGATATGAAACTCTTAATTATGTTTTTTTTTAATGCCTTTTATTTTACTAATACTCCACAGGCGGCAAAGAATAATCGCTGAAAATTTGTTGAAATAAATTGGTGTAGTTCCAGCATATTTCAACTAGATATACTAGATCCAGAAGATCACTTGTGTAGATCACAAGACTGAGATCATTCAGATGCACCCCAGATCACAGACGACAGACAAGCGGTGTACAATGGGTTTTTAGTTTTTTTACGCTTTCATCTTATTTTGCACATAGAATGATATTTGAATGACCAGGCAGGCAGCTGGTTACAACCAGTAAACTGCAGGCTTGTTGAACTTCGCCAATAATTCCTCTTTATCCATAGAGTGTGGATCCGTACCACCACATGCTAATATTATTATTTTTTTGTTTCGTCATTTATTTGTCAGGGACAATGCACGTAAACATTGTTAAAAGTTAAAAATATGAAACAGATGCAACTGCACACAGGGTCTCTTGCCAGAGCTCATTTGCGACCCCTGTTAAGCTTTTGAAGTTTAAAAGATAATCAACAAAGATTTCATCATTACAAAACATAGAGGTTACATGAAGTGAAAAGAAATACAGGGTGCAATAGTTTACAATAATTTACAATAAATATCCAGTTTTCTGTTCATATTGTTTCTGAATGTCTGGTCCCAGGCTGTCAAAATGCTCCAGTATTTTTTGGTTTTGTAGAAATATTCCAAAAATAGGTCAGACAGGTCACACACACACACCTTCTGTTCTTGCCGTCATTCTGTTTCCTGTTTGCCTGTCATTAGACACTCGGAGATGGAGCACATATGAGCTTGTGGTATTGTTGGTAACAGGCTGTAAGAAGAGAAACTTCACACTTTATCTTACCTGATATCTGGAAACATTTGTGCTCATTGTCTACAAAACATGTATGAAGAATATGAACGTGCGTTATACTACAGGCAGTGTAATGGCAGATTTGCATCTAACAAAAGACCAAGGTCTTGTTTTGATCTGACTCCAGAGAAATCTGTAGCCCCCCCCAAGGCAATAAGGCTTAGCGCCACAATCTAGATTGATACATATCTAGCTGTGTACACCAATGCCGGTTCAATTGTGGATTATACCACAGTAACACATTTCATACGGATACCCTTTACGCATCGAACATGTATGGAGATATATTGAAAAATATACTGTAATATATTCAATAATATATTTGAATATATAAACGTATTCCACATATATTTTGCAATACATGCCAATATATTGTTATTTTTGTTCCAGAATATATGATGGTATTATTAAATATATGGTAATACTTGTTTCAATATATGAAAGGCAGTAATAATCTGTATACTGTGCAATATATTGCAATTATATTATTACCTATATTTTGCAATACATATAATAATATAATGCATTACATATAACAAGGGTCCTAATTTCACCCGCATGCCCATTTCATCTCTTGATAGTGATGTTATATGTAAGTGCACGATGAAAATATTGTGAGAACAGTGTTTAATTGGCACAAATAGTGAAAAAACGAGAATGTATTAGACAACTAGCAATAGCATATTAGATCTCCATAAAAATATACCTTTCTCGCAATAAGGGACAAGAACAATAACACTCAATGCCATGCCTGGTCTTGATAATCTCTAGTAAATCATACAGGAATTGTTTTGTTTAGTTTAAAAGGCACACTAGATACTGTTCATTGTTTCTGCCGACCACAGAAATGCCCACGGTACTTTCAAACATGTTTATAAATGCTGATTCGTCTGATATTTACAGTTTGATCATGATTGAAAAATACCGTACATACTTTGAGGTGCTGTGGTAGATATTGGCAGCTTGCTGTGGTGAACATAAAGTAAACGTTGGAGAAGCACCAACGTGGAAGATAAATATCAACGGGAGAATTTAGGAATGTAACTGACATTGAGACAGAGAGAGTGAGAGAGAGTGAGAGAGAGACAAAGACAGAGAGAGAGAGAAAGGCAGAGAAAGACAGAGACGCCGACAGAGAGAGAGACAAATAGAAAGAGAGAGAAAGAGAGAGAGAGAGCGATAGAGAGAGAGAGAGAGAGAGAGAGAGAGAGAGAGAGAGAGAGAGAGAGAGAGAGAGAGATAGAGACAGAGAGAGAGAGAGAGACAGAGACAGAGAGAGAGAGAGAGAGAGAGAGAGAGACAGAGAGAGAGAGAGAGAGAGAGAGACAGAGAGAGACAGAGAGAGAGAGAGAGAGACAGAGAGAGAGAGAGAGACAGAGAGAGAGAGAGAGAGAGAGAGAGATAGAGACAGAGAGAGAGAGAGAGACAGACAGAGAGAGAGAGAGAGAGAGAGAGAGACAGAGAGAGACCACTGTTCTAGGGGTTCTCTGATAGCAATTTCTCTCCCTGAGGAGGTCTGTTTCCATGGTCACCATTGTGTCCTGGATTCTCACCTCTGTGGAAGAACAAACTTGGCCTGCAGCTTTTTCTCTCCCTCTCTCCGTTTTACTTCCCTGCTGTACTCTCTCCTCTTTTCTTTGCCTCTGGCATCCTCTTCTTTCATTATTCCCACTTTATTACTCTCTCCCTGCTGTGCGTTTCTCTCTGAAAACACACAACTTGTGTGTCAATTCCACATATGAGGCCAATGTTACAACAAAAATACAAATTCACCTAGTAATATTTGTCTGCGGCAACCATGGAAAACTCTGGCATAATTTAGGCCATTTCAGTTGAGGTTTTTTTGGAGTTTTTTTGGGCAGGATCATTCATCAAAGAAAATGTCCAAAAAAAGTAGATCGTCTTGCATGGCTAGTCTGTTTTGTAAGCGTGACACCAACATGTGTCCGGTCAGCTGTTCTTTGGCTTCCCACTGACACTTGCAGTAGACGAGCGGGGCAAAGCTGCCCCCTGGTGTTTGTCTGGTGATACTACACCTCTCCAGTCTGTTATACGCTTAGTGATAAGGTCAGCAGAAAAACAGTGAGATGCAGAATCACAAATCCACAAATATGTATTTTTTTCAAGTCTGGTTTTAGCTAAAGGAGCAGTGTTTCAAAAGCGGCATCGTTGTGAGCTACAGGACCACCCTTCCTCCATTCCCGGTAGTATTTTCACTTGTTTGCCATAGATGGTTTTACTTTACTGTTTGATTCAATATAAAACAGTTACCCTGTAAAGCAGTGGTTCTCAAACTCGGTCCTGGGGTCCCCTTTGTGTGCTGGGTTTTCATTCCAACCATAAGTGCAACCTCTGAACTAGCTGTTAATTGTTCTTAATTAGACACTTTGAGAGAGACAGAGAGATATGAAAGCATGATTTACTCTGTTTAGGTCATATTATGTCAGAAATAGCCATGAACAATACATCTCCCATATTCACATCCCAGGACTTTTAACCAGTCAGATCAACTAATGCTCTCATTTTCTGAAATGCGCTACATGTCACATGATTCCTTTAGAGAGAGGTTATCTTTTTTATTTGATTCAGTTATAGACTGGCCAGTGAAATCAGTGGGGTGATTATTGTTGAAAGTGTGGACGCCTGGTAACTGAAACTAAACCGTTTGTGGAAAATGCTGAGCAGAGAACATTTCAATGAGCCAAACCTGCATTGTGTCAACATAAGTTTTCAGGAAGAAAACAACGCACATGTTTTCAACAGCCTGAGTTCACCAAGAGATTGGCTGTAGCAAAACTAGCAGACTAGTGGTAGGAATGGATGAGCAGTGTTGGCCTGAATGGCCTGTTCTCGTCTTCCCTTATGTTATGTTATGTTATGTTATCTGTAAACAGTGGCGATTTTACCGCGGGTACTGTTGGGATGAAAATATTACAATTTTCAAATCAATGTCAAAAAACATTTAAAAGAAAATGATTTCTGCCCATTGCACCCCCTGTTTTAAAACCCTAAAATCGCAGCGGTCTGTAGAGCCACTGGACACCAATCAACTTGGAAAAGGGTTCACAAGAAGGCTTTTCCCCATGCCCCTGGTCTCATGTAATACCCACCTTCTCTGTGAAGCTTTGGACTACGCTCATAAATAAAGTGGGTGCTCACTTAATACTGGTATGCTGGGGTGGCAGTGTGGTATAATGGTTAGGGAGCTGGGCTTGTAACCCAGAGGTTGCTGGTTCGATTCCCAGGTGGAGCACTGTCATTGTACCCTTGAGCAAGGTACTTAACCTGAATTTCTTCAGTAAAATATCCAGCTGTATAAATGGATTGTATGTAAAGAAATGTAAACTGTGTAAGTTGCTCTGGATAAGAGCGTCTGCTAAATGGCTAAAATGTAAATGTAAAATGGTATGTACATACAGTTCACAACTAAGTTGGTGAAAAACTAGCTACAATGCAAGTACGGGACATTATTAGCTGTAAAGACGTTGTAAAGTGTGCAACATTGTTGGCAATGCCTCCCTTTACTGAGCAAGGGAGGTGGCAGGTGACATTTCTTTAGGCTCGGTTTACTGTGTGGTTATGCAGCAAGTTATGGGCCATCCTTTCTTGTGGATGTTTACTTAGAGCAGAGACTGCACCGAAACTGGTCCTGTCTGTGGCACTGCCCTCTTCTCTACTGTCTCTCCAACAGAAAGGTAGGTGGTTCAGAGCCAAAAACAGAGGACTTGCAACATCCCATTTCCTAAGTCCACCTGTAAAGACCCATCGCGGCTGGCCCACCACCCACACATCAGTGCCTTTCCTCTCCACGAACCAGAGCCAGACACTTACGCATCCCTATGTAAACGTTTACGCGTCTCGACGTAAAGTTGCGCGCATCACTTGGGTAGAAGTCGACACCACTCTTCCTCAGCACCCGTGAAGGTTTAGACTCCAATTCCACTTTTCACCACAAGGTGTCGCCCATACCTCACAAATCCAGATTATCGGTAGTTTGTTTACCTCTAGCTCCATGGCGTCTCAGTGGGGCAACTGTGTCAACACGGGCCAGAGTCTTAGAGCACGTGTTCCACTGAAGCAAACAAACCACCAAAACAAACAAAAAAAGGCATCAAATTTCTGTTTGTAAACGAACAGCAGAAACATTTCATTGGTTGTTGTCATCGTTCTTTTGGTAGCCCCGGACTGAATCAGAGTGTGCAGACGGGAGTCCCACTCTACTGTAGCTGTAATTTATTAATCTGCCTCTGGGTCAGAATAGTAGAGGTGTGTTTCGTTTCTCAGTATGGGACTCTCTCCTGTGACCATGGTCTACCCTCTGCATTGCGTGTCCCCCCAAAAACGTGGGTGGCCAACCCTGCGATCCTGGAAGGTCACAGCTGCAGCGGCGGATTTTTCACTCCAACTAGAAATCAAACGACATTCACTTTACTTTGAACACGTGAGCGTGTGATTTACGAAGACATCACTGATTCAGCAAAAGTGTGGCGGGAAAAAAAAAGACAGTATGTGCGGTATTCCAACAAAAAAGTACTTTAAAACTGGAAGGAAACATAGATACCATTGTATCGAAATTCTTCTGACCTTACGTATAGGTTCTTCAGGTGCCTCTCGTCATCAAAGGCCGCATTTCTACCGTTGCGGAGCAGTGCGCACCCATAGCTCGTGCGATAATATACTGTAGGCTTCCCTTCGTCCTCATCTCTCTGGTTAACAGTGTCGCTGCCAGCATTGTGCCACATATAGCTGACCATGTACCGAACACGTACCGAATTCCATCGGATAAACGTCCCGTGATGTGTTATGCCGATGTCTCGTGGTCTATGCGGGGCCAAAGCATGTAAAACCGACCTCGTAAACTGAGGTAAACCGTCACTTCTCCGCCTGCGCGGAAGTGCCAGCCTGCAATATTTTTCCCTTCCCGTGTATATCCTGCGCAGAAGGCACAAATCTGAGGCGGTGGGTAAAACAGATGGCCCTCTTTTCTTATCTGAAGCTGCTCCCCAGCCACTAATGTGGGAGATGTTTAGGTTTTGTTTGGTGCCGCTGCGCTTTCCTGAAACATATTTTTCCGACGTGTGATTTGCCATGAACATGCGTCTCTGACCTAGGTTATTTTAAGAACGTAGTGTAGGCTGCAGTACACGCCGTTTTTATTCCACGGAGCGATTATCTTAGTGCTTTGTGGCTCTCCTCACGGCCTCTTAGCCTCTTAGGCTTGGGTCCACTGGAACGTCTAACGACTGTGGGAATCGAAGGCACGTCCAGTCTGGATAGTGTCCGGTCCAGGGACGAGTGGTCTGGACCGTCAGTGCAGAGAATAAATGAAAAATAAACACAGGTCTTATCGCGGTCTTATCGTGCTATTCGTCGGAACACTCGAGTGGAATGAGCTATGTGGGACTCTCTCTCTCTCTCTGTTTTTAAAAGACGGTTTGACTTTGAGATTAGCTCAGCGCTTAGTTCTGAGTTTAGTTTGGATGATGAGGCGTTGAGCTGTCCCAGCTGTTCTGGTTTCAGTATTAATGGTGAACTGCAACACAGGGAGGGCTGTTTGCTGAAATATGAGTTTCTTTAGTCTACCTTGAGTTATAATTTAACTGGGGGGGGCATTTAGTTGGAAGTCCCAAACTTTGTATCTAGTCCTTATTTTGTTATAGAATGATTATTGGTGCCCGACTAAGTACCAACACTCAATATTCAATATTCCTGAATGTTTCATGATAATATAGATTCATGAATGAGCCATAAATTCTCATAGCTATTCAACATTTATAGCATCAGGAAACATTCCTACCCAGATATGGCACTGAAACAGTTAGATAGATGCTGTTTTTGCTACACAAATCTATGTAATCCGCTGAAGTTTGCTGCAGAAATGTTCATAATCATTGAATAATAATCATGTTGTTGTTGTTATTATTATTATTACTAATAGTAATGAATTGCATTTATAATATATACATATATATATATACTTTTATTAACCATGTTATACAAGGTAATTGGAAATAGTCTATTTGGATATTTCTCCTAGATACACACACACACACACACACATAGGCCACTATACATATGTACTCATTCAGAGAGGTCCGAGCGCAGGGTCAGCCATAGTACGGCGCCCCTGGAGCAGTTTTAGGCACTGAACCGCCTTGCTTAAGGGCACTTCGGCAATGCCCCAGGAAGTGAACTAACCTCCCTCCGGTTTCCAGTTCATTGTTTTTTTGTTGGCCTTCCTGGGATTCGAACCAGCAACCTGCCCCTATGATCTGAAAGTGGTTTTGAGTGAAGCGGAGAAACCCACCCCAACCAGCACCGATGTGTAGCCCCCACCTGGGCTCGGCACAGCAGCGTTGTGCCAGAATTCTCACCACACATCAGCTGAGGCAGCGAGGGAGTCAGGTGTTACCCACAGCTTACTGAGGACTCAGTTTCCCTTTATGTGTATTGTACATTACTACATTTACATTTGACATTTTAAGCATTTAGCAGACGCTTTTAGCCAGAGCAACTTACAAGATGTGCATTAATACATGGTAGGATCATAGTCAATCATAGTTTGCGCACGAGATCAGTGCAGTAGTACAGCGATAGACATCGTTGCAGGCAGCTGCATACCATACCTGTAACACTGGGAAGGAAAAGGTTAGTCATTTTATTATTATAAAACATTTTTTAGGAGTAAGCAGGGATACATACAAAACAAAAAGTACTGAACAAGTAGTGGTGGCAGTGGTGATGACAATTGGCTAGATGTACAGAATTCAGTGGTAGTGGAGTCTGAAACGGTGGGTTTTTAGTGTCTTGCGGAAGATCGCCAGTGATTCCTTGGTCCTGACCGATTGCGGAAGGTCGTTCCACCACCGAGGGGTCAGGACCGCGAGGAGCGGCTACCAGGCGCCCGGAGGGATGGGACAGTCAGTTTGCCAGAGGAAGCTGAGCGGAGGGGTCTGGCTGGGGTGGGGTGTGATGAGTGTCTGGAGGTAAGAGGGAGCAGTTCCTCTAGCTGCTTGAAAAGCATTCATTACTAGTGTTCCCAGCAGAAGGAGGCTGAGCCCAGGGTGATCAACAGGGTTTACGTATTTTGTATTTTTGCTATTTATTGTAACCTTGATTATGCTGCCAACGCCTAACACCATAAACACAATACTCACACACCACCATGACACCTAATAACAACAAGGACCACAATGGAAATAAGTCCTAGGACTTTTCTGTGTCTTTTTAAAATGTACACGTGCATTGGGATGTAACCATGTATAATAATTTGTGAAGTGAAATGTCAAATAAACTAAACTAAAACTTACACATTCTTTACCAGAATTACATAGCTAGATTACTGTATATGAGCAGTTGAGGCACCCAAGTTCTGCCCTGGGTTTGAAACTCATCTGCCGCTCCCTATTACTGGCCACAGGAGACACAGAGTAACTGGCAGCCAGGCCGCGTATCGGTGCACCACTGTGGGTCCGGGCGGGGTCAGAGTCGCTGTGAACACAAATTACAGAAGACCTGTTTTTATTGAGTGGAAAACAAGCCAGTTAAAAGTTGTTCCACACTGACCCCGATCGACCGACCTCCTCCCCCCTCCCCCTGTCTCCCGCATTTCCCAGAACGCACCTCGGTCAGCCGAGCGCTGCCACCCCAGGGCAGCGTTCCCGTGGTGTCAGCCAGACCTCACCCCCACGCCCGTCCCCACAACCGCTTCCATGGCCGCCTCTGTTTAGTCTGACGTGGGCCATTCCGAGCCATTAAACACCAGACAGGGCTCGGCTCAAAGCTTGCACT
>JAINUG010000272.1:342500-402500 GCA_029706075.1 Aldrovandia affinis | reverse complement strand
CAATGCAGCCGCTCTGACTCTGATGACCAACACGTAGTCAGTTCCTGAAGAAGAACGATTTATTTATTTATTATTATTATTATTATTATTATTATTATGAGAGATTAGTGAATCCTACAGAGATCGAGTTGCTGCAGTTCCAGGATCGCCCCATTTGAGTCAGTCATTTATTTATAAAAATCCTAAGCTACAGTGCAGTCCTGTTAAACTAGCTACAGTGGTGCAGAAAATATTAGAGATATTACCCTAATATTATGCTAATTACCCTACTATTATTACCCTAATATCTCCTGTGGCTGGACCACAGCACCCTATGGTACAGCCACACGAGACAAACATTTCTCACATGGGAAGGAAAAGGTTAGTAAATGTTATTATTTTTTTATTTTTTGAGGAGTAAGCAAGGATACATATACAAAAAGTATTGAACAAGTAGGCAGTGGTGATGACAATTAGCTAGAACAGAATTCAGTGGTAGTGGAGTCTGAAAAGGTGGGTTTTGAGTCTCTTGCAGAAGATCGCAAGTGATTCCCGGTCCTGACCAATTGCGGAGGGTCATTCCACCACCGAGGATACATGCCTTATTTAATAGAAACTGAAACCTCAGAATTGGATATGGTTTATATCAAAACATTGATATCGAAGAGGAAAATATTGATATCAAAGGAAATGGTGTTGCTATGGAGTTTCAATGATATCTGAAAGTGCTGGTATCAAGAGTAACTGTTGTCAACCTGAAGCTGCCACGGGGCTGATATCAAGATTGTAATAGCGGATATCAAACAACCCACTCAAGCATACCGATGAGCTTGATATGAAACATATGTGCTTCTATCATTAATAGCAACCATGCAAACCACTTACTGTAAACTATAGGACATGCGCAATACTATATTTGATATCAAATATCTAAGATGCGATCTTCCGCAAGAGACTCAAAACCCACCTTTTCAGACTCCACTACCACTGAATTCTGTACATCTAGCCAATTGTCACCACCACTGCCTACTTGTTTATTACTACTTTTTGTATATGTATATGAGACGGGTACGTGAGGGTTGGACCCGAAATGCACGACTCAGACAAAATGACATAAAATAAAGACCCGCAAGGGCTTTATTAGAGGATTGTTCAGGAGACGTAGTCAAAACAAAAGCAAAGTCTGATAACCGAAAAATCAAGCCAATAACCAAAATACAGTACCGAGGGAGAAGGCAGTCTCGAACTCGGTAAACCATGCAAAGAATCAAAATAAACCAGAGTAGCTGTCAGCGGGGCAGAGGTACAGGAGGACGGTAGGCAGGCTCGTAGTCAGGGACGGTGCAAGAGTCAAGACCGGCTCTGCTCCGGGGGCAAAGGCACAAAAGACAGCAGGCAAAAACTCGTGGTCTAAACAGGCAGTGGTAACAAAACGGCAGGCAGTAACAATGGTCAGAAAACAGGCTTGGATCGTAACAAAGAAATCAGACTTGGGTAATGCTCAAAGGTGCTATAGAGATATAGGCAACAATTTCGCAAGGACGTGACAAAAACACTGAGCTTATATGGAGGTGTAGACAGGTGCAGACACTTAGCTTGAGAACAGAGCGAAACAGAAAACAGCTGAGGAGAGCATGACAAGGTAACAAGATAATTAGTCGTTGTTAGTAATTATCCTATCCTGACCTAGCGTTAGTAGATTAGTAAATTGACATGAACTAGAAACGAACGGAAACATGAATACACATGGTTAGTGAGTTAGTAATTAGGAAATCTCCAGCACGTTGGCAATTAGAGTTACTAAATTGACAATCGTGCTAGCAGAAACAATAAACCTATCTAATCATTTGTAAATTAGTCAATTAGTAAATCAGACAAGGAGGGGAAACAATAAGGAAACGTAAGTGACAGCAAGAGAGAGAGAGCATGAACGCAAGATTTGCGGAAACAACATGAAAACGTGTATGCTTTAACTATGAACAGAAACGTAACATGAAAACAGAATCAAGACATGACATGAAATGAAACGTGACATGAATGAAACATAAAACATGGCATGAAATACGTGGAACCGTGACAGTACTTCCTAACGACCGACTCCTGGCGGTCTAGCGAGCTTATCTGGGTAGTCACGGTGAAAGTCCTTGATCAAACTGGGGTCCAAAATGAGACTGGGGCGACCCAGAACGCTCCTCTGGGCCATAACCCTCCCAATCAACCAGGTATTGGACACCACGACCCCTCTTGCGAATGTCCAAAAGTTTCCTGACTGTGTATGCAGGGTGGTTATCAATGATACGGGGAGGAGGGGGTGGGGGATCGGGGGGACAAAGGGGGTGAGTGGAAACAGGCTTAATGCATGAAACATGGAACGTAGGATGAATCTTAAGGGAAGCAGGTAGTGACAATTTAACAGAAGACGGGTTGATGATGCTGTGAATCTTGAAGGGTCCAATGAATCGGGGTTGTAGTTTGTGGGAAGTGGATTGTAACGGGATGTCCTTAGTGGAAAGCCAGACGGAGTCACCTGGCTTATAAACTGGGGCTGGTGTGCGGTGGCGATCTGCGACTCGACGATTCCGGTCTGCCGTGCGTAACAGCGCAGCCCTGGCGTCCTTCCAGATCTTGACACATCGTCGCATGTGGGTGGCGAGGGAGGGAACAGCAATCTCTGCTTCTTGGTCAGGAAACAATGGTGGCTGGTAGCCGAGGGAGATCTCAAATGGAGATCTTCCGGTGGCGGCGCAGGGCAGGGCGTTGTGTGCATATTCAACCCAGGTAAGCATCTTGCTCCATGAAGTGGGGTTCTTGGCAGAAACACAACGAAGCGCCGCTCCTAGATCCTGGTTGGCCCTCTCGGTCTGACCATTAGACTGAGGGTGGTAACCTGACGAGAGGCTAGCAGTGGCCCCGAGGGCTGAGCAAAAAGCTTTCCAGACTTGTGAGATGAACTGAGGACCTCGGTCAGAGACGATGTCCGAGGGGATGCCGTGGATGCGGAAAACCTCTTTGACCAGGACGTCTGCGGTCTCTTGGGCGGTGGGTAATCCGGGCAGGGGGATGAAATGTGCCGCCTTGCTGAACCGGTCCACAACAGTGAGGATGGTGGTGTTACCCTCAGAAGGGGGAAGTCCGGTGACGAAATCCACCCCAATGTGGCTCCAAGGTCGGCTGGGCACAGGCAGAGGCTGGAGCAGTCCAGCTGGGGCCTGGTGGGAGGCCTTGCTCCTGGCGCAGGTGGTGCACGCCTTGATGAAGCATCTGGTGTCAGAAATCATGGAGTTCCACCAGAACTTTCTTTTAAGAACCGCCAGGGTACGGGTGAAACCGGGATGGCAAGATATGAGGGAGGAATGAGCCCATTGGAGAACCTGTGTCCGAGCAGCTGAGGGAACGTAAAGGCGTCTGCCGGGAATGGACCTGGGATCGGGCTCCCTCGCAGAGCCCTTTGGATCACGGCCTCGATTTTCCACGTCACCGACGCTACAGTGCAGGACAAAGGGAGGATGTTCTCGGGCGCCTCGCCAGAGCTGGTGTCAAACTGCCGGGACAGGGCATCTGGCTTGACATTCTTCGAACCAGGGCGATAGGTGAGCGAAAAATTGAATCTTCCAAAGAACAACGCCCACCTAGCTTGGCGAGAATTCAGTCTCTTAGCAGTCTGAAGGTAAGCTAGGTTCTTATGATCAGTCCAAACGACAAAAGGTTTTTCGGACCCTCCAGCCAATGCCTCCACTCCTCCAATGCCAACTTGACTGCAAGGAGTTCTCGGTTACCCACGCCGTAATTTCTCTCAGCTGGTGAAAGCTTCCGAGAGAAAAAAAGCGCACGGGTGAAGACGATTGTCGAAGGAGGAAACCTGAGAGAGCACGGCTCCCACCCCAGAGTCGGAAGCATCAGTCTCCACAACAAACTGGCGGGTAGGATCGGGTGCACCAGGATAGGTGCGGAGGAGAACAGCTTGATCCTAGAAAATGCCCCCTCTGCTTCGAACTCCATCGAAATGGCATGGCAGTGGACGTGAGCTTGGTGAGAGGAGAGACAACTTGGCTGTAGTTCCTTATGAACCTCCGATAAAAGTTGGCGAATCCCAAGAAGCGTTGAAGATGTTTTCGAGTAGTAGGTGGGGCCAGTCAGTGACCGCCTGAATCTTCTTGGGATCCGCCCTGATTTGTCCCTTCTCCAAGATGAAGCCCAGAAACTCAACAGTGTCTGTGTGGAAAACACATTTCTCCGCTTTAACAAACAGTTTGTTCTCCAACAGTCTTTGGAGAACTTGCTGTACATGGGACTCGTGTTCCTTGACACTGGTGGAGTAGATCAAAATGTCATCCAGGTAGACGAACACGTGTCGGCCCAGTAAGTCCCGTAGGACGTCATTGACTAACGCCTGGAAGACAGCAGGTGCGTTAGTGAGGCCGAAAGGCATGACAAGATATTCAAAGTGTCCAAGGGGAGTGTTGAATGCTGTCTTCCATTCGTCCCCTTCTCGAATGCGGACCAGATGATAAGCATTGCGTAGATCCAATTTGGAAAAGATGGTGGCATCGTGCAGGGGGTGAAAAGCGGAGTCAATCAATGGCAGTGGATACTTGTTTTTGACCGTGATGTTGTTTAGTTCTCTGTAATCGATGCAGGGACGCAAAGAGCCGTCTTTCTTCTGGACAAAAAAAAATCCAGCGCCCACGGGTGAAGAAGAGGGACGAATAAGACCATTGGCTAGGCAGTCCCGAATGTATTTCTCCATGGCCTCCCTCTCCGGTCTGGAAACATTGTAGAGGCGGCTTGAGGGGAGTGTGGAACCGGGTAGCAGCTCGATCGCGCAGTCATAGGGTCTGTGAGGAGGAAGCATCTGTGCCTGCGTCTTGGAAAAGACTATTCCCAGGTCGTGGTAAGGGGTGGGCACATTCTCAAGAGAAGGCTTGGAGACTTGGGGTGGAGTGGATGCGCCCTCAGCTGGTGCAGGTGCGGATCGTAGGCAGGACTGGTGACACTCACGGCTCCAGGCTTGAATACGACTAGAATTCCAATCGATGATGGGATTGTGTTTCTTTAGCCAGGGTAATCCAAGAATGAGTGGATCGTTGGGAGAGCGGATGATGTGAAACTGAATTATTTCATGATGGTTGCCCGAAATGACCACCTGGATAGGTTCCGTGATGTGGGTCATGCGGCAGAACGTCTTGCCATCCAAAGATCGAGCATTCTCGGGGTGAGGCAGTGGAAGGGTGGGAATGTCCAGTTCCTTGACCATGACTTCGTCTATGAGATTGGCATCAGCCCGGAGTCCACTAAGACGTTCACCTGGATCTCTTCCTGGAAGAAAGATTAAGGCAGTAAGGGTGGGACGAGGGTCATTCCTGGCAGCCCTCTCCGGATTGGATAAGGACCTCACCTCCACGGATGATTCAGATTTCTTGGACCGGTAGGTACACTGTTTTAGAGAATGTCCCAACCTCCCGCAGTAGAAACATGAACCGGTCTCTCTCCGACGTTTCCGTTCTTCGGGTGAGACTCTTATTCCAGCACGAAAGATCCATGGACTCAACTCCTCCAGCTTGTATCTCCTCTGGTCGTGAACTTGACCCTCGCCTGGGGTATGGCTGACCGGACGAAACCTGCCTCTCGATCCGGCGTTGTCTGGAACGGTTGTCCAAACGAATAGCGGCACGAACGAGTGGGTCGAGCTGAGTGATAGGTTCCTGATGCGCCAGCTCATCCTGGAGTGCCTCGTTTAGACTGGCCAGGAACAGGTCCGCTAGAGCCTCATCATTCCAGTGGGTAGCAGCAGCGATAGTGCGGAAGTCGATCGAATGGTCCGCGGCGCTTCTACTGCCTTGGCGAAGGACGATCAGACGCTGGAAGGTTCTTGGTCGCTGGATGCGTGCTGGAACACTTTTCGGATCTCCTCGGCGAAGGCAGGGTAACGAGAAGGGAGTGAACCCCGGACCACACAGCAGTAGCCCAGTCCAAGGCTCTCCTTGAGCAGCCCCATCACGTAGCCAATCCGGCGCTCGTCATCGTGATAGGTCTGCGGTTGCTGCCGGAACACAAAGTCACACTGTAACAGGAACGACTTGCATCTCTCCGGTTCTCCGCCACCTCTCCGGGGTTGTTGTGGCTCCCGGAATTGCCAGATTCCCATGGGGTTGGAAGGTGGAGGTGCAGGCGGCTTAGCAGGTTCTTCCAAGAGGCGTGGCTGAACCGCGATGGCGAGTCTCCTCATCTCCGCGCACAGCTCCCTCATCTCCTGGCGAAGGTCGGAGATCCCTGGGCATGCTGCTGAACGATGGCGCCTTGATGCTGGAGAGCGTGGAACATGGCGGTTGAGTCAGCAGGGTCCATGTTGGCGAAATTGTTCTGAGACGGGTACGTGAGGGTTGGACCCGAAATGCACGACTCAGACAAATGACATAAAATAAAGACCCGCAAGGGCTTTATTAGAGGATTGTTCAGGAGACGTAGTCAAAACAAAAGCAAAGTCTGATAACCGAAAAATCAAGCCAATAACCAAAATACAGTACCGAGGAGAAGGCAGTCTCGAACTCGGTAAACCATGCAAAGAATCAAAATAAACCAGAGTAGCTGTCAGCGGGGCAGAGGTACAGGAGGACGGTAGGCAGGCTTGTAGTCAGGGACGGTGCAAGAGTCAAGACCGCCTGCTCCCGGGGCAAAGGCACAAAAGACAGCAGGCAAAAACTCGTGGTCTAAACAGGCAGTGGTAACAAAACGGCAGGCAGTAACAATGGTCAGAAAACAGGCTTGGATCGTAACAAAGAAATCAGACTTGGGTAATGCTCAAAGGTGCTATAGAGATATAGGCAACAATTTCGCAAGGACGTGACAAAAACACTGAGCTTATATGGAGGTGTAGACAGGTGCAGACACTTAGCTTGAGAACAGAGCGAAACAGAAAACAGCTGAGGAGAGCATGACAAGGTAACAAGATAATTAGTCGTTGTTAGTAATTATCCTATCCTGACCTAGCGTTAGTAGATTAGTAAATTGACATGAACTAGAAACGAACGGAAACATGAATACACATGGTTAGTGAGTTAGTAATTAGGAAATCTCCAGCACGTTGGCAATTAGAGTTACTAAATTGACAATCGTGCTAGCAGAAACAATAAACCTATCTAATCATTTGTAAATTAGTCAATTAGTAAATCAGACAAGGAGGGGAAACAATAAGGAAACGTAAGTGACAGCAAGAGAGAGAGAAAGCATGAACGCAAGATTTGCGGAAACAACATGAAAACGTGTATGCTTTAACTATGAACAGAAACGTAACATGAAAACAGAATCAAGACATGACATGAAATGAAACGTGACATGAATGAAACATAAAACATGGCATGAAATACGTGGAACCGTGACAGTATACTTGTTAAACTTTTCCTTCCCGGTGTGACAGGTATGGTACGTAGCTGCCAACAACGATGTCTATCCCTGTATTACTGCACTGATCTCTTGTATCAACTATGATTGATCATACCATGTATTAATGCACATCTTGTAAGTCCCTCTGGATAAGAGCGTCTGCTAAATGCTTAAAATGTAAAATGTAATGGAGACCTTGTATTTTTTGATATCAAGCTAAGGTGTGTGCATTCAAGATATCAAGATATGCAGTTGTTGATATCAGAGCGTGTTGATATCTAGGCACCACAAGTCAATGTAATCCGTTTCTGAGCTCCTGCCCCTGCCAGCAGGCTCATGAACAAAGTAACCAATGGGGTGGAAAAACAAAGGAAGTGCACAATAAAATACAGCTAATATTTTACTTCTCAAAACTACGGGCCTTTAGATATTATAGCCAAACATCTGATATGCTCTTACAGTAATGTCGCCATGCCAAAGTGTTTTCTTTCCAAGCATTTCTCTTCTGATATGCGTCCAAACCTTTGGGCGGCTGTTAACGGGAAAGCAATGTTCCAGCTGATGGGATTTAGAACAAAAGACTTCACAGAACCCGTCGCTGGAATAAGATAAACCTGAAATGTTTCTTTTTTTTGGGAGATTAAAAAGGAAAAAAAAGGTGTTAGGCTTACCAGAATGGAACTTATCAGTTATTTTCTTGGCAGAAAAAAGCCCACAAAAAATAAAGATTTGATGAAATATGAAGGAAATTCCTGGGCCTTTCATTGCAAGGTCATGTGGCAGCCAATCAGCTACTGGCGTGTTGGCTGGCTGGATCTCATAGGCTCCTCTGAGTCAAACAGAGACGTTTCCCACTCTGCAGGAAGAGGGTAACAGCACTGCACATTGCACCATTACCGAACACACAAACACACATGACAAAATTGTTATCAGCATTTTGCTGCATTATCGCATTGTGTTCAGTGATTTATGTCATTCAGAAAATGTACTATGTCTCCAGTTGATTGACATGTGCACGATCTATGCACTTTTCCCACTTCGACGCGCGTAATTCTAAAGATAGAAATCAAGCTGAAAACCTGTTATGAAAACTCCAGCAACCCCATATTAAAGAACCATACCTTGACCGTTGGCAACCGACACAACGGGACTATGACTCGCAAGACGTACGTCAGTTAGCACAAACGGAGAAATCGATACGATTTCTTTTTTCAAGGGACACGTGCTTCGTAAGCCATCTGGGGGAGGGCTTGTAGCGCCGACTACGTGTAAGTTGGACAGAAAAACAGCATCAATCCTCCCAGGGCCCTCAAATTGGAGCCAAAGGATCCCAGAACACAGTCCAATTTCCTTCAGAGAACGGGCCGTTTCATCGGACGATCAATAAGCGTCAATGAGCAACAGGCTGCAGTCGAGCCCGGGGGCCTCTCTCCGAAAAAAACCCACGCTGAAAGAATTATCCCCCTTAAAGTGGCACTAATCAGATCGCGGGGGCCGGCGGCATCGCGCGTCCCTTTCAGGCACGGCCCAAATCACGACGGGAACAAAAAGCTTATTATAATCGGCTGCGTAAGACGGCCTAATGGTGGAAGGGCTCTAAGTGTTTTCAAAGGTGCCACACAAGACAGCGAGAGAGAGACAGAGAGAGAGTAAGGCGGCTGCATTAGGTTTGTTTAAGGTACACGGACGGTTTTCAGCCTAGTTACAGAGCGGCAGGAGAAGGCTACGTTTCTCAGCAGAGCGACTGAAACCGAATCAGGATTTTGTTTTTCATCGCAACGTTACCACTTTAAAAAAACAAACAATGAGCTCGTAAGGAAGCGTTCCAAAAACGATGGTTTGACGTACTCTTTAATTTCATTTTCTTTGTCTTAAAACAACAGACATTAGCTTGTTCCAATTTACAAATTTGAAGTTTGGGTAATTTTATTTTGTGCCATTTTGCTAAGGATTTGTCATACTTGTTTTGTTATATTGTGTTGGCTCTTTGCCGTCACAGAAAGAGCTTGAACGGGGGCTGCTGTTCATCTTCTTGGGGGCACACTCTCTCACTCCCTGCACTACCTCTGCCCGTCTGACAGGTGGCGCTACTTTGGCTCCCTTTCCACGGTGATGGCTAAATAGTAACCATATTCTTTATTCCTTATAGTAACGATGGAAAGCGTCCAACCCTCGTTCCAGCGTTTGCACTTAGCGGGTTAGGGTTAGGGTTAGGGTTACCAGCTCGTCTTTGAAACTTACCAGTTTCGCGACAGATGCGCATGTGTGAGATCTGGGGAAAAAATAGGGTAACTATCCAGCCATGAGCCCTTTCCACCATCAGACAATTCCGTAGTTTCCACTAGCCGATTGTCATAAATGGAATCGTATCTTCCTCCCTCCTTCCTCTGTCTCTAAATGTTTCCCAGAACACCCTGCCAATGAACCAAGCCCGGGCTGAAAGAGGGGGATGCTGAGATGTGTCTAATAGAATCAGTAGTGTCAACAGTACATGGATCTCAAACTCAAAATGTTTTGCTGCCTTCACGGGCGGTCGGAATTATCGTGAATACGAGTTACTGATGTAAAAGTTGCACAAGAATGACCCCTAAAGGGTAATTACAAGTGGGAGCTTTGGGGAAAGGGGGATTTTTTGGGAAAATATTATTATTAATGTAAATTGAAAATTTACATCGATGAAGTCATAAGCATAAGTGAACCTGGAACCGTTGCTTGCATTCTGTAGCCTTGATTTTTACAAAGGGGAGACTTTATTTATTTATTTTGCTTTGATTTATTTTTGCTTTTTTATCCTTACTTTTTACATCTTTATTTTGCTGTAGAAGGTTTATGATGCTGCAGCGATTTTCTTTTAGCAGACACACGCAACGATTTATGTATCCGCTCCATGTCTGCGACTCCGAAGGACGTGAGCGTGACGTCTTCGTTAATTACGAGTTGGCGCTTGGGAAAATGCCAGCTTCTGATGAGCACGTGAAGGCAGCATAAATCCCTGGTCATGGCGTCCAGTGATAATGTAATTTGTTCAGAGGAGAGAGAGAGAGAGAGAGAGAGAGAGAGAGAGAGAGAGAGAGAAAGTTACCGGAGCTGCAACATGGTGAACGCTGTCTGTGCGCTGTGTTCAGCTCCGGAGTGCGCGCTGTACTGAACCATAGTGAGCATTTTCTCCATCGCTCAGCCAGATCACTCTGGTCATGTCTAAGGTCAAACCCGAGGGCAGTTTAATGATGGTCAAGCCTCCGATAGCGTAGCAGTCTAACGCACCCGTATTGGCCGGTCCTTTACGAGTGTGAGCTGCCTATTGTGGTCGCGGTTCAAAACCCGACTGTACCATACTGGCCCTGGTGGGGAGTGGGGGAGGGTGAGCTGGCCCAAGTGTGTAAGGGTGGCTCATTTTACATTTACATTTACAGAACGTGGATGGGTGAATTCCATCTCGAAGGAAGCAGAATTAGCTTGCCTCATAGAGATGAGATGCAAATTTGTGTGGGGAGGGCAAGTCGAAATAAGTAGAGGGTATAATTGGCGACTAAATTGGGAGAAAAACTGAAAAAAATCAGAAACAAAAAAAAATCTTGGTTGGAACAAAGACGAGTGGGCTGACTGGGGAACCCAGAATCATGATTTTGATGCCTGTTGTGAAATGTTATGGCTTTGCCTGTGCAGTATCGAGATACATGGCTCTATGGATCTATGGATACATTCGTCTTGTAATTAGCGAGCAATGTGGCGTACTTGACGAACGATGTGCTCAGACATTGTAGCATCGAGTGGTTGTTCATTTGCTCGAGCTGAATGCACTTTCTGTAAGGTACGTTGGATAAAAGTGTCTCTGCTAAATGATTGTATTGTATTGATTGTATTGTATCTAGGTTGGGTGCCACACGTGCACATATTACATTACATTACATTACAGGCATTTAGCAGACGCTCTTATCCAGAGCGACTTACAGTTTACATTTCTTTTACATACAATCCATTTATACAGCTGGATATTAACTGAAGCAATTCAGGTTAAGTACCTTGCTCAAGGGTACAACGGCAGTGACCCACCTGGGGATTGAAACTGCAACCTCTGAGTTACGAGCCCAGTTCCCTAACCACTATACCACACTGCCTGCCGTGTGCACACACGTGCACACACATGCACATGCAAATGCATTTGTTAGGGGCCTCCAATAGTATAGCGGTCTAACGCACCCGTATTGGCTGGTCCTTTATGAGTGTGACCAATCCTGGTGGCGTTTGGCTGTCTGCCCCAGGGGGAGGTGGGAGGGAGAGCTGGCACGAGCTCGCCGAGGAGTGGTAGGGCGACCTCGTAAACAGGGCTGGGCGAGTTCCGTCTCGGAGGAGGCGAACGTTGCCTCGAGGTATTAGCTCATCCCTCCCTGGGGGAGGGTGAATCGAAAAGAAATAGAGGGCATAACTGGCTACCAAATTGGGAGAAAAACTGGGAAAAGGATAAGCTCATAACACGCATCCCATTATTGGTCGAATTTGTGCGAAAAGAGATGTTCCTGAAATATTCCTAGCTCATACCACTTGCCGATTTTGACCACTTGATATGCTCGGCTAATGTGCTACTGCTCTGTAGTTAAAGTTATTTCCCTGAACCAGTGCATAAGGGATCCGCTGGAGAGGAGAGGAGAGGATAGGGGAGCGGGCAAAGAGAAAGGGGAGGGAAAAGAGCATCATAAGTCCCAGTGCACAATATTATGATGTGTGTCCTTGGATACACAAGAAATAGAGTCTAATTACAATATGAATAACCCCCCCCCTCTAAGGTTTTTATTCTCTGTCTTCCTTCCATATATTTCTTTCAATAGAAAAAAATGAAAGAGAACAATCAGCTTTATTAAAATGTTGCTTCACATGCTGTGGGTCAGTGGAGTGGTTATTTTCTGAGAGCCTTCTGTGCTAAAGGGCAAACAAACATCTCTCTATCTCCATCTCTCTCTCTCTCTCTCTCTCCTCTCACTGATCAGTGCTCTCAGCACGCACATCACCCACTTTCATTCCCCCGACTGTTTTTTAACAGCAAAGTCTCCATTGTATACACGGCCTCTGTCTATTTCCGCGGTTGCCATGGCGACCCCCCTGACACAAACACACTCTCCGCTCTAATGAAATTAATTCACCTGTCCTGGCGCACACCTCCGAGAGAGTGCATGGAGCTGCGGTGGAAATAGAAGCAGAGAGTGTTGGGAGGAAATGAAAGGAGAGATGTCATATGGGGGAAGGACACAAGTAGTTACGGGCAGTGTTCACTAAAAGCACAACACAGCCGTGGTAGGTCTGCAGCCAGGGCTGGATCTCTGCATAGGCTGACAAGGCCTGGGCCTAGGGCCCAAATGTCACATGGGGCCTGGAATTATGGGGGAAATATTACAGTAATATAGATATTATTTTTAATATATATATATGTATATATGTTTTACATAATTCATATTATACTTACACGCTTAATAAATATATGTTCATCACACAGGATCTTTATTATTATTATTATTAGTAGTAGTAGTCATAAAAAAGAAATAACGCAAATTAAATCATATCTCCAATCTAAAATTAAATCTAAGAACTCCGTCTCCCAGAATGCCATGCCGGAGGGGAGTTGGGGGACCCCAAACGGAGGCGGGGCCTAGGGCCCATGAACATCAAGACCCAGCTATAACTGAATAAATGTGTTCATGCTACACACTTTGCACTGAGCTAAGTTTAAAATGTTCCATTTTCACAAGTTATGAAGCGTCAAGAATATTCTTTTTTTTTCACCCCCTTCTGTACAGAGGCCATTACTGCTTAATATTTGGACAGATTGATCTGTGCAGATTGGCGCTTATGTCGTTACGAAGTGTGTTAGCATCTCTGACTTGTTAATTAGCAGTGTTTCGGAACATGACAGCGGGCGAGGATACACCCACTCTCTTCCAGAGAACAGCGCTTGTATGGCACTCTGTTCGTTCCTGGACAGAGAGGGGCACAAACTTCAGGAGCACAGGCAAATTGGAAGTCTGTGACTTTGTTTTATAGACGGCATAATTTAACTGCACATTTTACATCCTCACCACAAAACTCTAGACTCAAGGTTGTGTGTGTGAGTGTGAGTGTTTATTCTGCAGTGAATGGTCTTAGCTTTGAACTTTATCCTGGCTTCAGCTGTGTAACGTAACTGAGGGACTTGTGTTCTCACCTAGCAGGAGCTCATGTGAGGAGTAGAGTGAGAGAGAGTGTGTGTGTGTGTGTGTGTGCATGCATGTACCATTGTATGATAAAGACTGTGTATGTGTGCAGTGTGCATGCATGTGTGTGTGTGTGTGTGTGTGCATGTACCATTGTATGATAAAGACTGTGTGCGTGTGCAGTGTGTGTGTATGTGTGTGTGCCTGTGTGCATATGTGCGTGTCTGTGCCTGTGTGCATGTGCCTGTGTGCCTGTGTGCATGCGTGTACATTACTGGAAAAGGTTTTAGGACACCCCCATTTTACAAAAACCCTGCGTGATGAACCGAAGATTTCAATTTTTGATTCATCAGTCCATAAGACCTTCTTCCAGTCTTCAGTAGTCCACTGGTGGTGCTTCATGGCCCAGACAAGCCTCTTTTTCTTATTTTGCCATCTTAGCAATGGCTTTCTTACTGCCACTCGACCTGTCAAACCTGCAGCTCGATGTCTTCTCTTCACAGTTGAAACTGAGACTTCCTTACTGCGACCAGTGTTAAGCTGTGCTTGAAGCTGTTGTCCTGTGCACCGCCTATCACGCAAGCTGTTGACTCTCAGAAACTGATTTTGTTGTGGCTTTGGGTCTGCCAGACCTCTTCCTGTCAGAGTTCCCTCCAGTTACCAAATGTCTTTTGATGGTGTAGGAAACTACTCACTGCCAAAAAATGTACATTATTTTTCAGGTTTTAGAAACCTAAACTTTTTTTTAAACCTCTGGCAGTTTACCACTTTCACTGGACTTGAACTGCTTACATTTCAGTAAAAACTGGAAAATGATCAAACACTTTACACCGGTAGTTTATGTGTGGGTGCATATGTGTGTGTGTGTGTGTGTGTGTGTGTGTGTGCATGTGTGCATATGTGTGTGTGCATGTGTGTGTATGTGTGTGTGTGCATGTGTGTGCATGTGTGTGTGTGTGTGTGTGTGTGTGCATGTGTGTGTGTGTGTGTGCTCGTGTATTGTTTGTTTTATTGCGGGGAGATGAAGACGGTGTTGTTGGGAGAGAGTGAGAGTGACCTCGACATACCTTGGCTGTGTCGGCATTCTCACGCCAGCTGTCACCATTTTAAACCTCTCTCTCCCCCATAGAACGCTCCCTCCCCTGGCCCTCCGTCTCACAGGTTTCCTGCAGTAGAATGTGTGTGTCCTGGTATAGTGGTCAGGATTCCTCACCCCTTTCATTCATTGGCAAGGTTTTATACTTGACTAGTTTTGCACATATTTCGGCATGGCTGTCTAGTGGTGTCTCACTCAGGGAAGCAACATTGGAACACAAGTACGCGATGCTGAATATGACGTAAAATACATATAATTCACTTCGAAGGTTTGTTCCCATAGTTAACCAAAATATTACTTTTTTATCCCACATTTAACCCCCCCAAAAATATATACTTGGTTTGAGGTTTGAAATGACAGGTTGAAATATGAAATACGCTTTCGCTAAAATGATATATTTAAGACAAAAATAAGTATTTCAGCTAAATGTTTTATTATTTAGTGGTTTACAACATTTACTACATTACATTTACATTTTTGGCATTTAGCAGACGCTCTTATCCAGAGCGACTTACACAGTTTACATTTCTTTACCTACAATCCATTTATACAGCTGGATATTTTACTGAAGCAATTCAGGTTAAGTACCTTGCTCAAGGGTATAATGGCAGTGTCCCCACCTGGGAATCGAACCAACAACCTCTGAGTTACAAGCCCAGCTCCCTAACCATTACACTACACTGCCAGTCAATGCCATTTACTAAATGTACAAGTGTTTCATACATTTAACAAATATTTTACACATTTAGTAAATGTGCCATTTCTTACATATTTACACAAGAGCGTCAAGCCTGGACTTGAACACCCTGAGTGTCTCTGCCTCAGGGCCTGGCCAGCGGTTCAAACACGCTGGCCACTCTTCACACACTGACAACATGGGTGTGGGTACATGTACTGGTGGCACGGTGGCGCAGTGGATAGGACTGTCGCTGCACAGCAAGAAGGTCCCGGGTTCAAATCCCGGCCGGGGCCTTTCTGTGTGGAGTTTGCATGTTCTCCCCGTGTCCGCGTGGGTTTCCTCCGGGTACTCCGGTTTCCTCCCACAGTCCAAAGACATGCACGTTAGGCTAATTGGTGAGTGTAAATTGCCCGTAGTTATGAGTGTGTGAGTGTGTGAGTGAATGGTGTACATGCCTAAGGACCCCAGGAAGACTAGCCTGTCGTTTGCACGTCGGCTAATGGGGATCCTGAATAAACAATAAAAAATAAAAAAACATGTTTACAGCATGGCTGCAGCACCGCGCTGTAACCAAGTTCACTGCGCGCGTGTGGACGTCCTGCTCTTTGGGGCTGTGTCTCCGTCTGGAGCAGCCTCCCGACTACCTAACTCAGGAGGGTCAGCAAAGTCTTTCAGCCCTGAGCCACCTTGGACTGACCATGATATGGTCTTTTTTGGACACACCCTGTGCCGGCCAGAAGAGGATGGGCTCCCCCCCTTTTAGTCTGGTTCCTCCCAAGGCTTCTCCCTATCAAGGGAGTTTTTACTTGCCACTGTTGCCTTTAGGCTTGCTTTTGGGGGGGTCTAGGCCTGGGTTTCCCCCTCTGTTAAGCGTTTTGTGACAATTCAATTGTGAAAAGCGCTATACAAATAAATTTGATTTGATTTGATTTGATTTGAGATAGGGCTCCCCTCCACTCATCCCCTCCTCGTCCATCTCGCTGAAGCCTTCCTCCGAATGGGTTCCGCGGCTGTCCCAGAGGACCACGCTCGGCTCTGGCCAGACCGGGTTCACGCGAGGCCGCTCTGTACTGGGGGGTCCACAGCTCAGCTACCAATCAGTGCATTCCAGCGTGATTCTGTATATCCCTCTCTCTCTCTCTCTTTCTACAGCAGTCCATGTTCTCCCATCTTCTTCCTGTCATCTCCTGACTGCTCTACCATCATCTCTCCATCTTTTTAAATTCATCCATTCAAGATTTCTTTATTGTCATTGTACTGCTACAACGAAATTAAAACAACACTCCTAGTGGGGCTCCAATATAAAATAGAAATAAAAACAAAATAGACATGGGAGCAAAAGTCCGATACACTGTACATACACCCGCACACGCACACACACTTATTTAAGAAGACTAGTATAAATGCTAAGACATTCACACCACACACCTGCTACATATTGCACATGTAAGATAGATATTGCACTTATTATAAGTTATATTGCACAACAATGGATATTACTCTTATTATAAGTTATATTGCACATGGGAGTATGTATTGAGGCATCATGACTAAAATGCTGAGCTGCTAGGCAGCATGGACTAAAATGCTATAGTGCATGGGAGCTGTCTTTCAGTGCAGCATTCAGGACAGTGATGGCCCTGGGATAAAAACTGTTCAGTAATCTTGTGGTGTGTAGCATCTGCCTGACGGCAGGAGGGCAAACAAGTGATGCCCGGGGTGGGTGGGGTCCTTGGTGATGCTGGTGGCTTTTCTCAGGCAGCGGGAGGTGTAGAGGTCCTGGATGGCAGGGAGCTGGGTGTTGGTGGTCTTCTGGGCTGAGTTGACGACTCTCTGTAGAGCCTTCTTCTCAGCCACAGAGCAGCTTCCATACCACACGCAGATCCCGTAGGTCAGGACACTCTCAATGGTGCAGCGGTAGAAGGACACCAGATGCTGTTGGGAGATGTTGATTTTCCTGAGTGACCTCAGGAAGTACAGCCGCTGTTGTGCCTTCTTCACCAGAGAGTGTGTGTTGTTGGACCATGAGAGATCCTCTGAGATGGTGGTGCCCAGGAACTTGAAGCTGGAGACTCTCTCGACTTCTTCTCTGTTGATGTACAGAGGGGGATGATGTTCTTGTTTCCGCCTGAAGTCGATGATGAGCTCCTTGGTCTTCTTGATGTTGAGAGTCAAGTTGTTCTTTGAGCACCAGCCTGCCAGCCTCTCCACCTCCACCCTGTAGGCTGACTCGTCGCCCCCAGTTATCAGCCCCACCACTGATGTGTCATCTGCAAATTTTATAATCATGTTTGAGTTGTGTTCCCGTAAGCAGTCATGGGTGTACAGGGAGTAGAGGAGCGGGCTCAGCACACAACCCTGTGGGGCCCCCGTGCTGAGCGTCAGGGTGGAGGAGTGGTGGTGGTCCATCCTGACTGACTGCCGCCTGTCTGTTAGGAAGTCCTGTATCCAGAGGCAGATGTCGTGGTTGAAGCCTAGGGAGGACATCTTGGAGACCAGTCTGCTGGGGATGATGGTGTTGAATGCAGAACTGTAGTCTATGAACAACAGACGGGCGTACGTCCCTCGCTGATCTAGATGGTGCAGAACAGTGTGGAGGGCGGTGGTGATGGCATCATCTGTTGATCTGTTTTCTCTGTAGGCATACTGATGTGGGTCCAGGGTGGGTGGGAGAGTGGCCTTGATGTGCTTTGAGACCAGTCTCTCCAGGCACTTTGTGGCTACAGGTGTTAGTGCCACTGGCCTGTAGTCGTTGAGGCAGGTTATGGCTGTCTGCTTCGGGACTGGCACGATTGTTGCAGATTTCAGACAGGAGGGGACAGTGCACTGTGAGAGGGACATGTTGTAGATGTTAGTGAACACTGGTGCCAGCTCCACAGCACAGTCCTTGAGAACCCATCCTGAAACTCCATCTGGGCCAGTTGCTTTTGTGTGTTGATGTTCCGGAACACACGTATGACATCAGCAGTCTGGATGTTGAGTGGCTGGCTGATGGAAGCTGAGACTGTGGCAATGGGCGTGGCAGGCTCTGTGCTCACCACCTCAAAGCGACTGAAGAAGTGGTTGAGTTGGTCAGCCAGTGGGGCACTGCTGCTGGTATTCTGGTTGGTGCTGTACTTGTAGTTGGTGATTTGTCGGATGCCATGCCATTCCCAGTAGTGTGTGTGTGTGTGTGTGTGTAGGGGGGGGTTACATAAATGCCAAGCTTAAAGACCCATACCCAGTGTAATACAACTGAACCACATTTCAAAATAAAAGTATTTTATTAACAATGGCCCGCATCAAGAAAATCAGGAACGACAAAACTATTTCCTGCTTGTTTTCATTGAGATTCACCCCCCCCTTCCCTCTGCCCTCACCCCAAATGTGAGTTTTTTCTCTGTGCCTGATGTTAAACTAGATAACACCCAGCGGGTGGCCCTTCAGTCTGCACATCATTGCACTCTCAATCACCCTTTCGCTGGCCAACAGGAAATGTGTCCCAGATGGCAGTTCTTCATCATTGAGTGGGCCCTTCTCCTGCAGGCCCGAGTATTACCCCTCCATTCTGTGTTCTACAGCTCATCATCGAGCCCTCTCTGCCCTACCTCCACGCGAGCAAGGACCCTCTGACATGCAGATGGTGAGTTTACATTTACATTTTTACATTTTACATTTTAAGCATTTAGCAGACGCTCTTATCCAGAGCGACTTACAAGATGTGCATTAATACATGGTAGGAACAATCATGGTTAGCGCACGAGAACAGTGCAGGAATACAGCAATAGACATCATTGCAAGCATCTGCGTATCATACCTGTAACACCGGGAAGGAAAAGGTTAGTGATTTTTTTTTGATGGTGAGTTTCAAGGCACAGAGGGGCTGTTTCTCCAGCTCTTTCTGGCAGAAGGGGGGCAATTTGGCACAGGTGATGAGTTGGCTGGCAGGCAGAGCGACAACGCCCTGGTGTCCATAGATATGGGGGGATCTCAGTGGCTCTATTTTTGTATCGAAAGGGAATGTTTTCATTTCTTGGGGAAAAAAAATGAAACAATATAATAATACTGATATTAACTTTCATATTACTTTCAAAGATTTGTAAAAAAATCATACTTTGCACACAAGCCTAATTCTCTCAATGAACAGGGGATGTGAGGATTTCATTTCCCATGCACCCCAAAATAACATCTAATAACAAATAAATCCCTGTTTCAGGGTTCGTCTTGAGGAAGTTAGTCGATGCCAAAAATGTAGATATTATCATATATATATCATATATGCCATTTAGCAGACGCTTTAATCCAAAGCGACTTACAGTACTGAATGCATACATTTTTCAGTATATGTGGTCCCAGTGGGAATTGAGCCCACAACCTAAGCGTAGCGCTATGCTCTACCTACTGAGCCACACAGAACAACGGCAAAGCAGCCATGCTTCGAGAGAAGGCGAAGTGTCGTTTTCAGCAGCCAACGCTAAAGCACAACGCTGCGGCGCACTGCACTGTGCAAAGGGTCTTGCCACAGCACGTAAGAACATAAGTTTTCCCCCGTTTATACGAGTATCTATTGCTGCATCTAGCGGTTATCTTTCCCACTCTCGCCTCAGTCCTCAGGTCAGCCAGAGGCCTCTCTGCAGAGCGGCTCACTCCAGACTCATCGAAACGACAACGCCGCTCCTTGCCGCAAACGGATAATAAGAATAAGAACATTTATCAATAACTAATAAATTGGGTGATTCAACTATAATTCTGTGTTGGTACAGAGAAACAGTGACCTTGCTGCTTCTCAAAATAATTTATTAAAATTAGTTTTTTTTGTGCAACACCGACATTATGTGTGTAAACATGTGTGTGTGTTTGTGAGGCCATTCAATTATTGTTGACCGGTCAATATCTTTGACTGTTCAGATGGTTTTTTTAAATTTATTTTATTTGACCCTGTTTTTCTCCCAATTTGGTAGCCAATTAGTCCTGCTGTGCTTAGTTCAATCCCCTCCCTCGTAGTTTGCTGCCGTAGCCCTGTGACTGGCAGTGACAATGGCGAAGCGCTGCCTCCTCCGAGACGGCACTCGTCGTGCTGTCGACTGTAATTCCGGCACCCCAGAACCACACCTGTGCGCAGCGAACTGTGTTGGCTTCCCTTCCCCCTCCCTGGGGCGGACAGCCAATTGCTGCTACCCGGTGGCACTCCTGGTCAGAGCCGACTCTGGCGCGACGGGGACTCGAACCCCGGTCGCCGTGGCCAGCGTTGGACGCTGAAACCACTAGACCACGCGGGAGGCCTTGTTTTTTAAACTGCTTTGTGAATTCCAACGTAATACTCGCGTACAGCAAAGAGAAACTGCTTTACCTTGCACGTCTGCTTCTGACTGAGGAGCGTGAGTTGCTTTCAGTGTGCCGTAAATTACACCTGCAGGGGGCAATAGTACCCACGTCATCAACACAGTGCCATGGTTCCCAACTGGTGTGCCGCGGCCTGCTGTTGTGCCGTTAAAGTTGTGCAGGTGTGCCGTGAAACGTATCGAAGTTCAATCACCATAGAAGTAGCAAAATGGCAACACCGGCCGGTTTGAAATAAGAAATGCGATGTGGGGTACAATTCTTATTTTTCCTATAGCTTAGGCCTCGCGCCTGAACAATGTTGCAAAAACAAAGGATCTACAATCGCCTATAAGGACTTTATAGTTGTCCGTTGCAACCTGCAGAGTTTTCTGAAACAATAAGTCTGCAAAACGCATAGATATTTGCTAAAGTGGAATAATTCAGATAAATCAGTTTTTATCATTTTCAGATGTTTTTGGTGTAACTTTCTTGGTATAACTTATGAATTACAAAAAGGGTGACCCTAAATTGATGTAAGCAAAGTAACAGAAAGACAGATTTTCAAAAAATCTACATTGAAAAATAGATATATAATTTGATATTTTTCTATTTGTTTGCATCAAAAGCAGACAAATCCACAATCAGATTTTGTGCAAAACTGAAATTGGTTCACCCAGAATGAGCCTCCGATTGTGCTGATTGTGCTCTCTGCCCTGATATTATGGTGAAAAGACCAATCTTGTCCTCTTTCGCTTTGTAGGTCCCTGTTCTGAATTGTACAGTGTGGTTCTAAGCACCAAATTGAGTGCACTGTGTCTTTTAAAGGATAAAATACAGTATTGGATATCTCGGTTTGTGCTAACAAGATGGCACAACTTGTATCGGTTTCTGCAACAAAACGCTAAATAACTGTACATAAACCATGAGATATATCTCAAGTTTTGCAACAAAACAACTTTAAAATCACAAAGACGGCACTGTGATCTCAATTGCGGCTTGTTTGGTTTAGTTTTGGCAGGAATGGCGGTTATCGTTTTTGTGTATGAACTCTTAATTTATACTTTTATTCAGAAATAACGGAACCGTAAGTGGAGGAAGAAAATATTGTTGGTAAATAAGTAGTTAGGCTACGTGGTTCTGTGTGGCTCAGTAGGTAGAGCATGGCGTTGGCAACGCTTAGGTTGTGGGTTCAATTCCTACTGGGACCAGCTATACTGAAAAGTGTATGCGTTCACTACTGTAAGTTGCTTTGGATAAAAGCGTCTGCTAAATGGCAAATAATATTATATTATTACAGCTGAAACAGTACTTGGCATTTAGATTTCCATGGACAATGCTATTGTATCCATCTCATAGCCCATAGCTCACATGAGCTCCATGGAGCTGGCCTTCACTTCCATACAAAAACAGAAAGAGCGTTTGTCAATAAAGACCTAGGAGTAGCCGCGTAATCTGGCTCTGCTCCCGGTCGGCAAGGCGATGTGTCATGTTAAAGTTACAGGTAAAATGCAGCTTGCGCTACTGCTTTAAGATACGATACGATATCCTTTATCTGTCTCCATGGGGAAACCTGTGTTGGACTCTCAGTAGCTGTTTCACAATAATTACACACACAATACCGGTCAAAAGTTTTAGAACACCCCCATTTTCCAGTTTTTACTGAAATTTAAGCAGTTCAAGTCCAGTGAATAACCTGAAATGGTACAAAGGTAAGCGGTAAACTGCCAGAGGTAAAAAAAAAAAAAAAAGTTTAGGTTACCAAGTTTAGGTTCAGAAGTTCCTACTGAAATTTAAGGCACTGCTTAAATGTCAGTAAAAACAGGAAAATGGGGGTGTTCTAAAACTACACGGTAGTGTATAGCAAAAAATGTTATTGTCGTTTTTCTCTTATACATGTTTATAAATAAATATTTCAAAGGTGTCTTCCAGAAGTATTTGAATAAACCTTTTATTGTGTTACAAATATGAACTAGCACACAATGAAAAAATGCTTAACTTCAATACAGCTGGAAGAGTTGTTCCCATTTATAAACGGTGTGCCTCATAGAAAGTATTATATTTAACATGTATACCTAACTGTAAACTGTTTTGAACACTGAATACATTTATCGCATGGAGACTTTAATTGTTTTCTGTTGTATGTCATTCGGTCTTTAGGGCCACGGCAACTCAGTTGGGTAAAAATTGGTGCGCCGTAGAATTATTTATAATAATAATAATATAATAAATATACGCCATTTAGCAGACGCTTTTATCCAAAGCGACTTACAGTAGTGAATGCATACATTTTCAGTACATGTGGCCCCAGTGGGGATTGAACCCTGGTAGGCCTACCAACTGAAACAGAGAACCACTTTATTATTATTTATTTTGTGAAAAATGTGTGCCCTGGTAGGCCTACAGAAAAGGTTGGGAACAATCGGTGTAGAGAACCGGTGTGTTTTTCCTCACAGACGGAGAAGGGCTGTTATGTCAAGAATTGACAAGGAAGAGTACTCAGAGATCTGGCCTGCGAGCCATCAGCACACTACTCCTAATTACATTCAAAAACATACGACCGGCTTACAGGCCACCCGTACAGCCGACAACCCATACATAGACGATCCATATGTCCCATGTTTAGAGAGAGAGAGAGACAGAGAGAGAGAGAGAGAGAGAGAGACATTAAACAAAGGCTGTCCGGCAACAGCCTGTTTAAAACGAGGTGAAATAAACCTTTGTTAAACAGCTATGATCTCCTTGGTAAAATGGCTTGCTGGAACAAAGCAGCAGAGAAGAAAGATTCAATGTAGAAAGATAGGTTTTATCGAACCGTGCGCCCGTGATAACAGGACCGGTCATCTGAATGCCAGCTAATCTACTGCATGTGGAGCACATAACGCAAGTGTGATGTTTTACGGGGTTACACTTTCCACGTTTTAATGAATATTACAATTTATACGCATGCGTATGTAAAGGAGTTGGTCTGCCGCTGAATTTCGAACCGAGGAACCCAACGCAACAAAAGGCACGTTTAGCCTGCTGAGCTAAAGACCCGAGTCCCCAGCCGAGGGATCTAATCGTACTCCCATTGACGTCACATTCTGTAGCACACGCTCACATGGTAACGCACGCACCACAGCTCCTCCGCTCCTCCGATTTCACAGAAGAAGAAAAAATCATTTTGACTCCTGCATCCTCAACGTTTCCCCCCCCCTCTTTAATAACTGATGTGCCAGGTGCCCACGGTCCACTAGGAGATCCAGGGCTGTGCTCCTGCAGGATCTTCTTGGGTGGGGGCCCCCTGAGCTGCTATTCACCCACGGGTCCCTGTCACCACCTGCTCCCTGCCTGTCCCTACGCTCACCTGTGATTGGACGATATAGCGGTTTATTTAAATCTGTCCATTACATCTTGTAGGATATGAGAATATGGCTGTGGTATATACATATATATATATATACATGTATATATACAGTACATTTTTTGCAATTTGCAAGTTGAATAAGTGATGACAGATTTTCTGCCTGTGTTGACAGCAGGCAAAGAAACAGAGGAGCGAAAAATAGGAGCCGAATGAATCTGCCGTCAGACACTCCAGTGAGTCACCCAGGCTCCCAGCTGCGGCCACTCCTGGCCTGTAATCTGGAACAGAACTGCCTTTATACACATGACTTTTATTTTGAAATTTTTCTTAACTTCTCTAAACTTTCTTAACTACATTTGACATTTAAGCACATTCAAAATGTTTGAGTGCAGTGCAAGTCTTGTGCAAGTTTTTTTCCCCCCCGTCTATTTGAGATATAAAGTTAAATTACATTTTGTGGGATGCCTGGTTGGGGTGGGTGGGGGGAGGGGTGAGGATGTAGGTGGACCAATCAGTAGCTGGCTGGGTGCATTCATAGAGACAATTGTGCTTTCATGTCGTCAGCTGGATCTCCAGTCACGCCATCCTTTAACTGCAGGAGAAATGCCTGCCAGCAGTCATTCCCCAGCTATATTTAGGGGGTGCGACGAGTAAAAAAAAAGCAGATTATTATTATTTTTTTATATTTAAGAAAATTGATTTTGCACACAGCACAGGCCTATTAATAAAGATATCAGCTGATAAATATAAAAGAGTCAGACATTTAAGTCTTCCAGAAGGGCCACGGGAGGGGACGGGAGGGGACGGGAGGGGGTTGGGGGGCGCAAGTTATGAGAAGACATTCAACACATCGATGTGGCCTCTGGCCTTCTTTTATACGGGCCAGAGTCCCAGAGGAGCCTCTGTGCACACATGACACGCGTCACATGACACACGTCACATGACACACGTCACATGACCGCAATGAAGGGGGCGCTGAGCCCTCAGGTTCCGGCCACTCTCCGCCTCCGCTGGACATCTTCCACGTTCACACTTCTCTCATATGAACAAACTGTTTCAGCACCAAGTATGCGGCGGTCTGTGTCTAAAATTAAATTGGAAACACATGCCGCCTTTCCCTTAGTCCTCTTCAGTAAGCCTTTGGGGGGTTTTTATTATTTTTTTCATTTTACTGGTTTGTGTAAATCATGCTTTTTTTCTCGCTGCCTGGGAAAGCCACTTCACACTAAGCTGGAGGCTCGGCTCCGGGCTGTCCTGACCGAGTTTGAAACTGGCTCTCGCTGAGGTTGAATCTGTCTTTAACGCTTTCTTTTCACGCATGTACCCTCTCAAGTACCCCCAATATCCCCCCCGGTTGGCCTAGTTGCAGAGGGAAAGCACTTAATCTATGGTACTTACTTGGATTTTTTCATTTTGGTTTGGAGCCAAATTCCGTTTGAAGTTCCATTTGAATTGAAGTTTCCTTGTCCCATTTGTGTCGAGGTCCACGCAGAAGAGGCCGCGTGGAGTATTACTACAGTTAAATCTTTATTTCCCTCAAACCCTTATTACGAGAAGACGTGCCTGCCCTTTTGTGAAGTCCTCAACCATTTCTTTTGGGAAAATGAATGTAACTGTAGCGTACCGTAGGGATAATGATTTATACATTTGTAAAAGAAAAAAGGAAAAAGGTCTCTTTTTTCCTACAATGAATGCCTGTGTTCACAGAGTCTCAAAGATTACAAACATTGTGTTGCTAAGCGAGAGGATATGAAATTGGGTTTTTCATTAGTAGATTCGTTTTTTTTTTTTTTTTACAAACAAAATTGTATTACATTTTCACAAATTACTCTCTGCTATACAAAAAAGAAATCACCTGTTTTGGGGGGTGATTTACTGACGTTTAACAACCCCCAAAAAAGATCATTATTGGATAGCATAGTAAGTATCATTCCGAATGGACAAAACACTGCCCCCTTGTGCACTACTCTCATTTGGATCAATGTGAAATGTGTATTGCGCTGAGACGAGTCCAGCATGTAATGCCATTTTCTCAGGCTCACAAGATTACTTTCAGAAATGTCTGACTCCCCGGCAGACAGCAGGTCTTGGCAGCTACCCAGAGACCAGCAGGGAGACTGGAGACCGTGGTGGATGGCATTCTAGGCCACAGGAACCAATAAACTGGAATTAGACTAAATCTCATCTTCTTCTCAGGCCTGTCTGGTGATCAGCAGTGCACTGGCAGAGTACAACTAATGTCCAGGGCCGGATCGTGGCGGTCATGTTCATGGGCCCCAGGCCCCGCCTCCATTGTGGGCCCCCTGCATGGCATTCTGGGAGATGTAGTTCTTAGATGTAGCTATTTAGATTTAGATATGATTTCATTTGCGTTATTTATTTTTTATGACTACTACTACTAATCATAATAAGGATCCTGTGTGATGAACATATACAGCATTTATTAGGCATGTAAGTATAATATGAAAATTAAAAATTAAAAAAATTTGGATCATTGTGAAATGTATATCACAATGATCACAATCACAATATATATTTTTTTAATATAAAAAAATAATATCAATATGAATATTTTCCGCACAGTTCCGGGCCCCATGCGACGTTTGGGCCCTAGGCCCCAGGCCTTGTCGGCCTATGCAGAGATCTGACCCTGCTAATATACCAATATCATTACCTCAACACTAAAGGCCTCTACATGCATCTGCATACTGAAGGTACAGCCAAATAAAGCTTGCTAACAGTAGCTAACGATACAGATAGCTAGCATCATTTGTTCGACACGGTATAAAATCAACCAGCTTCAGGAAAGATTGGCTGAAGAAGTTTGAAGGTACAGGAGTTTCCCTGCTTTCATGAAAACTTTTACTGACCTCGTTCAATACATTGACGCCTACTAGTGTACAGAAGTGTAAAGACACCATGTCGCATAGGTTGCGCAGAAGTATGAATTGTCGAGTGCTTGTGACATGTTGCATTGCACAAACCGCGAAGAAGTCGCACAAGTTACGCAGAAGCATGTAAAGCCCTTTAAGCCCCGTGGCAAACGGATGAGTCTTGTGGCCAGTACCTGCACAGAAATGACCGAATGTGGGCGTGAGTGGTCAGTTAAACAAATACAAAGACGTCATAAAATACTAATGTGCTTTTGTGCTCTACATTCATTTACATGGTGGCAAATGTTTTGTCTTAAATGAGTCAACTTCCATGGGTTTTTATATGCAGCTGATTTCTCTTGTAAGTAATGTTGTTGTATCAATAAAACTAGTCCTTTTTGGTAGGGGCAATCATTTCCATCAATAAAAATGAAATGAAAAAAACAACCTTTGATTTTCTTATCAGTGCAAAACAGCCTGTATATGCTTATGAAACACAGGCGGAAGAGTTATGGGCACAAACTGATCATGGTTTTATTCCACTACATCACATTATGCGGAAATATATCCCAGCAATGTTTTCAAAATTCACTTAAGTTCTGAGAGCGAAGGTTATTTTCCATGGCTTTTCACTAACCTTTTAACCCTTTTCTCACCAGCTCAAACCACATCGGTTTAAATATACAAGATCGTACTGGGGTTACACTCATATAGGTGGGAAAACTATTTCCAGCTTCAAATATCTTATCCAGCTTTCGGCAAAATGTATCACGATCCACTGTAATAGAATTACAAAAGCATACAACTATCTTTGCCTTGTAGCTAGTATAGTAGAGTAACTTGTTGTAACTTAGTTGTAGCAGTAGTAACTTGTTGTAGTAGTAGTAGCAGTAGTAGAGTAACTTGTTGTAGAGTAGTAGTAGTAGTAGTAGAGTAACTTTTAAAGTTTACCTTTAGGATGGGAGAGAATTAAAAATGCAGACAAATGTTTGTTTGTCTATTCAAACGATCTGTGTAATGGTATATGTCATGGGAGGGGGGTTGGGGGGAGCCCACTTTGTGAAACCTGTTGAGCAGGAGGTCTAAAATAATAGATTACCACCAAACGACCATGACCACATTTTCCTAAATTTGGCGACGTCTTTTCATCCACTATCACACAAATATGATATGCTAATAACGCCCATGACCAAGTGATGCAGGCCTATTTTTAATGTCTACACCTTTCGTATTGAAAGATCGAGCCTTCCAAATGTGCAGTGAATCAACGTGTGCAACGCGGTAAAAAATTTACTGTTCCGCTCGTATTTTAAGGAAAGACTCAGGCTGAGGCCTTGGCTCGCACATTTATTGTCTGTGAAATTGCGAAGTTGAATTCTCCTTCTTTGTATTTTACGAGCACGGATGAGACTGAGAGAGTGCGGCATTGTTAGTTATAAACGTCGAACAAAAAGTTCGGAAATTTGTGTTTTGTAGATTATTTCTCTGTTGTAACAATGCTTCTTGGCAATAAATTGTATACCGTTGGAAAGCCTATTTATTTCCCTTTTAAATGGTGCCCTATTTGTAAGGAACATGCATTTGTGGGATGAGCAGCACAGCTGAGTATGTGGGTTGCACCCATGAAAAATGTGCCAAATCTTCTCTGCCAATGCCAAACAGCTTATTCTGCTGTTGCTATTGACTCTTGTTTTGAGCTTCCTGTACCCCCAGGTGCTGACAATCAGGTGCCTGATTGGAACCTGATTGGCAGCACCTGTGAGCATGGGCCCTGCTACAGTGGTCAATTGGTGTCTGCTCCAAGAATCGGCATGCCACCTTTGTCTGATCTCGATAAGGCCCGTGCGATAGGGCAACTTCAAGCTGGTGTTCTGCAAAAGCAAGTTGCAGCATTATTTGGAGTGAGCCCTAGTACCATCTCCAAACTGAAGGCCAAGTTCCATGAAACGGGGGATGTCAGAGACAGACCGTGAAGTGGACGTCCCAAGAAGACGACACCGCAAGAAGACCGGTTCCTCACCCTTTCAGCACTTAGGAACTGTAAGCTGTCTTCTACAGATTTGCAGTCAAAGTTTGCAGGACGATATGGCACACGGCTCTCAGCCCAGACAATCCGGAACAGACTGCACACAGCCAATCTCCGGGCTCATAGGACTGCCAGGAGGCCTGCCATGACTGCCCTTCACCATCAGGCCCGTTTGCGCTGGTGTCGGCAACACCTGCACTGGAACCTGAACATGTGGAGGAACGTTATGTTCAGAAAATGATGAGTCCAGATTCTGCCTACGGAAGTTGGATCGTAGGGTCAAAGTGTGGAGAAGATGGGGAGAACGCTATGCTGATTGCTGCACCAATAGAGTAACACCTTTTGGTGGAGGCAGTGTGATGGTGTGGGGCGGCATCTCCATCACTGGAAAAATGAGGCTTGTCATCATTGGAGGCAATCTCAATGCAGAGAGATATCGAGATGAGATTCTGCAACCAGTAGCAATCCCATATCTCCACAGTCTGGGACTGAACTCCATTCTCCAAGATGACAATGCTCGCCCCCCACAGAGCGGGGTTTATCAGAGACTACCTCCAGAATTTGGGAGTAGAGAGAATGGAATGCCTGCCAACAGTCCTGACCTCAACCCAATTGAACACTTGTGGGATCAGCTTGGGCGTGCTATTCCTGCTAGATTGACCAGCACAACCACGTTGGCTGACTTATGACAAATCCTGGTTGAGGAGTGGAATGCCATCCCACAGCAGTGTGTGACCACGCTGGTGACCAGCATGAGGAGGAGGTGCCAGGCTGTTGTGGCTGTGTATGGTTCTTCCACACGCTACTGAGGCTCCTGACTGTTTGTTAAATGAATAAATTGTAAAATTGCCAATATGTCTTGTTTCTTCCTTGTTACTGATAGACTTCAATCATCCAATCCACCAAACAACACCAAACAAGAGTCAATAGCAACAGCAGAATAAACTGTTTGGCATTGGCAGAGAAGATTTGGCACATTTTTCATGGGTGCAACCCACATACTCAGCTGTGCTGCTCATCCCACAAATGCATGTTCCTTACAAATGGGGCACCATTTAAAAGGGAAATAAACAGGCTTTCCAACGGTATACAATGTATTGCCAAGAAGCATTGTTACAACAGATAAATAATCTACCAAACACAAACGTTTTGTTTGATGTTTATATTACGAAATGCCCATTGGGAATGATTAACAACAATGTTATATAGCGATGTAATTGGTCGAGAGTTAATGATGGATGGAGCAGTGCATTCTGGGTGTCGTGTCAGGGTTAGATAACATGAAGATGGTAAGATGGTTTCATAGTAGAGCACATTTTCCATTGTTTAAATGAATGAGGTATAAATATGGCTCCCGACAATAGTAAGGGTGAGGAACAATACACACATTCAATTTGATTTGTTCAATGGAGTTACCCTGCACGTGTTCTCTAAATGTGGTCTAAATAATTGACGAGGAGAGAGACTTCAGGTTTATTGAGATGGCAATGGTGGATTAAGAAGACATTTGTCATGGAAAGAGTTAAGATATGCATCTCAATTTAGGTCCTGCCGTTAATCACATTCGTAACACAGAACAGTGTGGAAATGTGTGTCCTCAGCAAACAGCGTTCACAAGATCCGCCCGAACTTGTGTCCAGCAGCACGTCTGAAATTACACAGCTGCGATTGATTGTTATGCAATTGCTGTGATACAGGGAACAGTGAAGGGGAACTTAAATGCACAGAAGTGTATCTCACCATTTAAACACTTATTGCCTGAATAAAATAAAAAAATTAAATTAATTTTTTGCTGTATTAAGGTCTTAAGGGGTTTGAGGCTCATTTGCAGCAATCGTCAACAAGGGGTTAAACAGATCAAACAATATAGTCTGTATTAAGCCATATTAGCAAATTACATATTAGCAATCTTGGTCCCTTAAATGTTGATTTAGACCACCTGCTTATGAGGGAATTCATTGTAAACGAACTGACCTATAAACTCAGCTGTTAGGAACTATTAATGACTCTGATTCATTGATAAAATAAACCTCAGTGCAGACGGCCCAAGTGCATTGAGGGTAATTTAAGGAGAATCAAATGACGGATGCACAGAGATTTGACTTCCTCTTTCCCACAGGAATCCCAGACGACATCTTGGCTCAAGATGGACTGCTGGGGGTCCCCCTGGGTGGCGCAAGCGGCAAAGGCACTCGCCCGGAGTGCGGGTGGCCCACTGCAGCCAGGGTTCAGGGGCAGCGATCGGCTGTTTGCCCCAGGGGAGGGGGGGAGGGAAGCCGGCATGAGCTCACGTATAGGAGTGGCTCTGTGGGTACCGGTGTTATGGTTGACGGCTTGGCGGGTTCCGTCTCGGAGGAGGCGGTTCATCGCCTTTGTCACTGCCGGGCCCAGAGCTGCAGCGGCGAGCTCACGGTATGAGTGTGGGGGGTATTTTATGTAGAAAAGAGGGTACAATATGCTAATAAACTTGGGAGAAATGTGTGAAAAAAAGGAATATAGACTGCTGGACTTTGGCAGCCCCTCCAGGCCTGGCTCATTGCATCACGCAGCGGTTAATTCAGAGCTCCTATATCACAAAGTGTTACATCTGGAGCGGACTTCACTGTTATGTAAGACATCTTCCTCTTTTTCTGCTTCGCTTGCACCTTTTTAAAAATAGCGTGTAAGCCCTCCCCCCGCCACCTCCTTCCCACCGGATCCAATAAAAATGCTTGGAATGTGGACGCAGATAACGTGCTTCTTTTTCTTCCTTTCTTTCGTTTTGTTTTTTTACTAAGCCTTGAAGAACACAAATGGGGGAAATGATACCGACCCTTGTTTTGACTTGACGTTTGTCTTTTTAATGAAAGGGTGTTTATTGAAATGCCCAACGGCGATCAGGAAATGTCACCATCCAAAATGTTCTGCCCCCACAATGCAAAGAGGGGGGCTCCGTCACAAATGGTCATTCATTTTAACTGACATTCAGAATAACGTTCCCTGCAACATTTGAAATGTTGTGTATCCTCTACACAGACTATATTTGATGTGAATATCTGTCACTGTTTCAGACAGTGATCCACTTTTGATTGAGACATGATCCTCTCTGTAATTTTATATAAAGTTAAACCATTGATATTAAAACATATCGTTTTGGCACTGTTGTTTTATCCAATACTACTGTATATGCTTAATTTATAGCACAATAAGTCACAATATGCCACTCCGTCGCATCAAATAAAGTATAGCTTGTTGAATAAGAGTCTGAGTGAGGAGTGTATGTGAGTAGGACATGCTGTGTGGCCGGAGATCTCATGTATGAAGTGACTGGAATTATGAATTATGACTTTGAGTTATGAATGAACTAGGGGTGATAGGGTGAACTCATGTCCAACACACAAAAGAGGAAATATCAAGGGGCAGTCACCAAATCAATGTGAAATCACTAAAATACCATCTTCACGAAAGAGGAGGCTAATCATTACAAATGCATGAACATGCTTCAGAGGCTAAAAAGTCGTGACCCCCTAACATTTCCTGTGTGTGACTCCCCCAGCTGTGTTTTTTTGTTGTCGTGTGGTTCTGTGTGGCTCAGTAGAGCACAGCACTGACAGTGCTTTGGTTGTGGGTTCAATTCCCAGTGGGGCCACACATACTGAAAAATATATGCATTCACTGCTGTAAGTGGCTTTGGGTAAAAGCATCTGCTAAATGGCGTACGTTATATGTTATGTCCCTGACTGATAAAGACGTTGGTTTGAAGGGAAGTAGCGGCTAGATCAACCGTGACTGTGACGGACTTTGTGCCGCTGTGTTGTGAAATGCGCATACTTGTGTGTGAGAGTATATGAAACGCAGTCGTGTTTATCTGTGTTCCAAGGTTGCTGTTATTTATAACCGTTTTTTTTTTTTTGTAACGTCATTGTTTTGGTGTTGGATCTGCGGCACATAGATATGTACACGTGACAAAGGTCATTCACCCGTAATGTTTCGTAGGTCTTCCCCTTACGAAATAAACAAACATTTCTGAGATGTATTCACCTCAGCAAACAGCGTACACGGTGTTGTAGATTGAAGAACAATGCATGTCAGAATGACAGTATTGAGACTGGTCGGAGACATTACATTACATTACAGGCATTTAGCAGACGCTCTTATCCAGAAAGACTTACATAGTTTACATTTCTTTACATACAATCCATTTATACAGCTGGATATTTTACTCAAGCAATTCAGGTTAAGTACCTTGCTCAAGGGTACAACGGCAGTGTCTCACCTGGAGAGTGGGGATATTTTTTAAAAGACACTTAAACACGCCTGTTTAGGCTAGCTTTGACTTTTTCCTAAAATAAATGGTCAGATGGTGAGAAAATCTGGTTGAGATGAGGAACAGAATGTGGACTCAAGTATTGTAACTATCAAAGTACTTCTACTTTGACCTTTGTTTACTGTATTTTAATTTATTTTATTTTAGTATTTTTATTTTAGTATTTTTCCTTTTCAAATTATTTCCCTGCCTCTATTGCAGCTTTTATTTTTTTAATCTTGCATCTATGCATTGGTCTCATCTCTGAAGTGGCATATATTATATTATATTGTATTATATATTGTATATTATATATTATTATGTTGTCTTTTTCTACGATCACTTTATTGCTTTATTTATTGTGTTTGCATTCCTGTTTTAATTTTGCGTTTTTATCATTTCCGTTTATGCTCAGCATGACTAAAGTTTGATTGTGTGAAAGTTTGATCCATACAAAGTTTGATTGATTGATCGACAGAAGCTCTCAATTAACACACAAAGTTCCCAAATTTGGTCAATAGCTTCCTTTGACCCTTTTTCAAACTTTTTATCAGGAGGTTCATCATGCAAAATAATAAAGTAATTTAAAAAGAAAAATAATAAAACACTCATCACTCTCTACACCCCAGTCAGACCCCTCCGCTCCACCTCCTCTAGCAAACTGACTGCCCCATCCCTCCAGGTGCCTGGCAGCCGCTCCTCGCGGTCTGATCTCTTCTCTGTCCTGACCCCTCGCTGGTGGAACGACCTTCCCCAATCGGCCAGGAGCGCAGAATCTCTTGCAATCTTCCGCAATAGACTCAAAACCCACCTGTTCAGACTCCACTACCACTGAACACTGTACATCTAGTTAATTGTCATCACCACTGCCTACTTGCTCAACACTATATACCCCTGCTTACTCCATTTAATAAAAAAATAAAAAAATAATAATAATTACTAACCTTTTCCTTCCCAGTGTTACAGGTATGGTACGCAGCTGCCTGCAATGATGTCTATCGCTGTATTACTGCACTGATCTCTTGCGCAAACTATGATTGTTCCTACCATGTATTTATGCACATCTTGTAAGTCGCTCTGGATAAGAGCGTCTGCTAAATGCTTAAAATGTAAAAATGTAAATGCAAAGTCAAATAAAATAAATTAAAGTACTGTAAAAAAAGTAGTACTTTGATAGTTACAATACTTGAGTCCACATTTTATTCCTCATGACAACCAGATCTTCTGACCATATGACCCATTTATCTTATGAAATCAACAATCAGGCCAGTTATTATTTTTCATATAATCTTAACTGTATTTTTTCCACCGCAACATTAACCCTTTAGTAAACCAAATAAATGTGTGCATGCAATGTCCACTGGCTGTCCGTTCTTCATTCCACACTGAGAAACAGAAAGGAGAGCGAGTGATCATGAAATACTAACACTACATGTAGGATCTGGTCCCTCCAGATCACAAGCCTCTCTTCACCAGCGAGTGTAGGAGAGGTCAGAGGTCATAACTCTACATCAAATGAACACTGGTGACAGCGGAATGCAGGCAGGTTACATCTACGGTTTGGGCTTTTTTCTATTTAAGCCACTGTAAGAAAAATGAGAAGGGAAACCAATTCTATTTTTGAGTACTCAGTTTCTGCCCCTCAACTTGATGAGTGTGGATTAAACTATCCTATGAGATATGGAGCAGTGTGCCATATTTATAAGGGACATAAAGCTGTGGTCAGAAGGTTGCTTGTTTCATTTGCTTGTCTGTTGTAAGTTATGGGCATAGACAATTTAAGTAGATATAAAAAAGAAGACATTGACAACGTGGTCGGTGTGTGTGTGTGTGTGTGTGTGTGTGTGTGAGTTCTCTCTTCCTGTCCCAGGATGGGGGCCAGTGCTTGGAGAGGGGTTGGATAAGATTATCTAATCAGATATGATAAAAAAAGAGAGAACATATTGTGCTTTTGGACCGGGAATATGAATAAACACTTGCTGTTATTGGCTCTTTGGTGAGCAGTTCACGTTTGGCTACAGACTCGTATCCGTTACGCCACTGATGTGCCAAGCTGAATAAAACATTGATATGCACCGATCATATACTACTAATAATAATAATATACGCCATTTAACAGACGCTTTTATCCAAAGTGACTTACAGTACTGAATGCATACATTTTCAGTATATGTGGCCCCAGTGGGGATTGAACCCACAACCTAAGCGTTGCCAACGCTGTGCTCTACCAACTGAGCCACAGAGAACCACACACATCACACATATACGCAAAAAATCCTTTCAATCAATCAATCAATCTTTCAATCAATCTTTAATTTTTGTATAGCGCCATTTACAAACAGGTTGTCACACAGCGCTTCACAATTGGCTTTCCAGCTTTTGTATAAATGCCTTTGGACAGCATAACCATCACAAGACTGCTGAATGCCCTGCAGTGAAGGGAGATCAACCCTAGCTCCCGGGGGACAAAGCACAGAAACGTGCTCCAGGAACTGAGTGGCTAAGCCCCAGGTCCTGACTCACTTCTGTCATTACAGATCCCATGACACTTATTGCAAAGAGCAGGGGCTTCCCCAGTGGGCCTGGCCAAAACTCCCAGCATGCCTCACTCTGGGGCTCTGGCCATCTAATCATGCACCGTAGTGTAATTGATTTAGGCTGCCTTCAGACCGCTGGCCTTTGTGCTCAACTCCGAAGTGTTGCTCAGATCCGACTTATTTAAAAAATCAGATTGTTCATACATATTCATTTTTGAAAGCCACCCCACCCCTATTCGATATAAATGTGAACTGACGTCCGAAAAGGAAATGGCAACAAACTGCGACAAAATAAGTCACATCTGTGAGTTTTTCGATTAATTGTCGGTCCATTTTTCAGAATTCCTATAATGTGTGTAGTTTAAAAAAATGTTTTACTCGTGATAACGTGTATCGCAATATGTAATGCGGCAATAAAACCCATCAAATTGTAAAGAACATGAGAAACCACTCGCTAATAAGACCTTATGCAATGTGAAGATGGGAATTCTCGCAGTGCAGACAAAATCAAAAGTAACAAGAAAATTACGTTCATAAGGCCTCTTAAATGGGTCACTTTTAGCATGTGAACGCAGCCTTAATAAACACCAGCTGACATGCAAAATGGCTGCCGTGCATCACCCCGATTGATAACTGCACACTGATAGCGATTGAACCCCTTCCCCTTCACTGTGAAGTGCTTTGAGATCATGAGATGAAAGATAAATCCACACAATTGTTCTTTTGATCTTATTTATTAGTCCCCGTACGATTGACATTCTGCAAACTGAACAGAAGACTGGGAAGACCGGGTCACAAAACAGAAGTCTTTGTGGGGAGCACAGCGGGATAGGTACTGATACATATATGCCATATATATATATATATTTTTAAATTAAATTAAATTAAATTAAATCAAATTAAATTAAATTATTTTTTTACAGAAGGAAGAGTGCCCCCTACTGGGCTCCACCAACATAACATCTGCAACAGCTGCACTTTTCCTTGGAGCTCTAACAAAGTCCAGACATGCTTATCCTTCACCATCTATTGCCAAATAACTTTCAGTCCCAGCAGCGCAACTCCAGATGCTTCTTAACGTGGTGCCCCCCCCCCCTCCCAGTAAGCTTGAACAGGGTTCAATGTGCTTATCGTGCATATTTCGCAAGCTTTTCCTTCAGGCATTTCAGAAATGTGTGCGCTAAGCTGATCTAAAAATGTTGTGCAAATTCCTTGAACGCAATCAGCACAAGTTGCAACTATTTAAAATGTATATATTTGGCAATTTGAACAGCTCGCCTTAATTGTTATCTTGTTTTAGTTTGTTTCACTTTGTTTGTCTCAATGATGACTGGGGATTTTTTTAATTGTAATTCTATTTAAAAACATTCATACAGTGCATGATCATATGAAACACAGTGAAAAAAAGAGCTGAAATATTGACCTGGCATATTGACACGGCACGCCATATCCCATCACATTATTACAGTTTGCTTTGAACGTAACATCTGCCGAGTGGTCAGTAAACTCTATTAGCCAGTCACCTGTTCTTGGATATCAGATTTTCCCCATTTGGCCAGTTTGGCGGCGAACAGATTTTAGACTTGAATTTTGTCCCTTGCTTGCCGATTTCTCAGTAATTAGAGACATTTCAGCGGTAAACAAACTGGAGAAAAACAGTCCATGTTTTTCCTCCTTCCAACTGCTGTCTTGATTATGCATCGGATATGAGAAGCAAATGTTGAATTGCGCTCGGAAATGGGAAATTGAGGTTGGAAAGGGCTGGATTCTTCCTCAGAGTCAAGGTGATTAGGATACAGCTTTGGGGAAAACATAACTTTTCCAACTGCAATGCTGAATGAGATGGTCCACCATGGTCCATGCATGTGTGTGTGTGTGTGAGAGAGAGAGACAGAGAGAGAAAGAGAGAGAGAGAGGGAGAGAGAGAGACAGAGAGAAAGAGAAAGAGAGAGACTCATTCACAGATGGAAGTGCGTGACTTCAGTGTGACTAGACCGTGAGCAATTCAACATGCTGTCAATTATTGCACACTCTGTATTCCCATCTCTCTCTCCTTCTTTTTTGTAGGTCACAGTTTGCATATATTGTTGAATAATTATGCTGGACATAGCTTCCTTAGGAGACCCCCACAGCTTTTAGTGAAAAAAGCAATGTGGATTGGTCCCCGCTGATGGAAGGATGGTGGAGACGGACTGTTATTTTTCATGAGAAGGTTTACCTCCACCGTGGGTCATCTTCACACACACACACATTCTCAGTTCCTCCTTGGTCTCCGGACACCGAAACTCAGATGTGAGTCACTTCATGAACCTCACGGTTGCTGGAGCTGCAATACAAGCTGCCATTTCAATAAAATGGGTGGCTGGACCAATCAGAATGACCTTGCTCTTGACTGAAAACATTTTGATTGGTTTAAATCATTGGGTCATTAATAACATATAAGTATGGGTTCACTAAGACCCATTCTCTGTCACAACGGTAAATACAGGCAATATGAGTGAGAGCAAGTCTGAGAGCCTTCACTTTCTCATGGAGCAAGTAAATACTTTAGTTTTTAAAGGTCTCCTGGGTGGTGTAGCAGTAGAACGTCCAACGCTGTCCACTGAGACGGGTTCAATTCCACCAGGTTGTGCTAGTTTCGGCATTGACCGGGAGTGCCACTAGGGGGCAGCAATTGGCTGTCCACTCCAGGGTGGGGGGAAGGAAGCCGATACGAGCTCGCTGCGTACAGGAGTGGCCCTGTGGAGTTATGGTGACGTCTTCCGGCATGGAAGAGGCAGTGTTCCGCCGCAAGTCACTGCCGGTTTCAGGACTACGGCAGCAAGCTCTCAATATGAGGGAGGGGGATAATTGACATGAAAAAAGAGGGTATAATTGGCTACTAAATTGGGGAGAAAAAGGGGGAAAAAGCAGAAAGAGAAAATAGAAGAAGAAAAAAAAGCTCCTCGACCATTATCTTGACCTGTGTACCAACAAGGCTTCCAACACACAATGCTTTGACACCTGCAATGGTACTCTAACTATGTTGGTATAGTAAATATGTAAAATAAACTAAAAAAGGTAATAATCACTGTCAATTTCCAGGCATGGCAATGGAAATAATAGACAAACCCTGTGGCTATTGGTTTCAATCAGTAGCTATTTCCATATGTTTAATTTAAAAATATACACATACATGTTGAAACTTGTTTCAGCATGGTAGCAGCACAGCGCAGGCTCAATACAGAGAGAGAGAGAGAGAGAGAGAGAGAGAGAGAGAGAGAGAGAGAGAGAGAGAGAGAGAGAGAGAGAGAGAGAGAGAGAGAGAGAGAGAGAGAGAGAGAGAGAGAGAGAGAGAGAGAGAGAGAGAGAGACCACAGCACAGGCTCAACACAGAGAGAGTAGACTCATTCTGACATTGATGGACATTCTGATCAGGAGGACAGTGGGGATAAAGGCAGACAAAGGCTTCTTTTCACACCATACGTCCCTGGATAATTAATTATGGGAATACCAACAAGAAAAGAAGGAGCTGTCCCCCCCCTGCCCCCTGCCCCCTGCCCCCTGCCCCCTACCCCCCCACCAGTCTTATTTTCCACACAAGGTAGATGTGTATGAATTGCTTCTGCTCAATTTCCAGAGCAGAGCCCCAGAAACCATGCTGATGCAAACAAAAAAATGTTGAAAAAAAAGAAAGAAAAGAAGATGGGGCCAGCTTGTGGAGTTGCAGGCGACCGTGCTGGTTACTCAGTAACACTGGACAACACTCATCAAGTCACCTTTACCCCACTGCCCCCTCACCTCCATGTGGACAAGCCATGCTCACTCCATACACAGGCTGTCTCACACCTGCTGGAGAGAGAGAGACCACAGCAACAGGCTCAATACAGAGAGAGAGAGAAAGAGAGAGAGAGAGAGAGACCGAGAGACCACAGCAACAGGCTCAACACAGAGAGAGAGAGAGAGAGAGAGAGAGAGAGAGAGAGAGAGACCACAGCGCAGGCTCAACACAGAGAGAGAGAGAGAGAGAGAGAGAGAGAGAGAGAGAGAGAGAGAGAGAGAGAGAGAGAGAGAGAGAGAGAGAGAGAGAGAGAGAGAGACCACAGCACAGGCTCAACACAGAGAGAGAGAGAGACAGGGAAAGGGAGAGAGGGAGAGAGAGAGAAAGAGAGCGACAGAGATAGAGAGAGAGAGGGAGAGAGAGAGAGAAGGAGAGAGACAGAGACAGAGAGAGAGAGAGAAAAGAGTAAATCTCCAATAATTAGGATACAGCTTTGGAGATAACAACATTTCCTACTACAACACTGAATGAAATGGTCCACCATGGTCCCTGCATTTGTGTTTCTGTGTGCGTGTGTGTGTGTGTGTGAAAGAGAGAGAGAGAGAGAGATAAAACAGGAATATGGAGCATCATTTGAAGGGGCAGGGCAGGGTTGGTTTGGGGATTTATTAAAAAAACAGGATGCCAGGGGAGTATGCCTATACACACACACACACACACACACACACACACACACACACACACACCTATACACACACACACACACACACTCAAACACACACACACACACACACACACACACACACACACACACACACACGCACGCACACACACATTGTCGTTTTTTTCCCCAGTCAAGAGTATGGCCCGATCACTGTAGGTTACACAACTATCCATCCTTTTCCATTAGTCGCCTAAATCCTCCCTCTCAACAGTCTACGGTAAACAACATCCCACATGCTGACCTCTCGGTAGCATGCCTCGCCTCGCAAACAATGTTTTAGGCATTTCTCTAGTGGCCCATCACCCATAAACGTTCAGCACAAAGGTAAAAGAACCCTAAAGCTTTCCCATCACATTGACAAATTGTGCTCTACTCCACCTTCCTCTCCGGAGGATTAATCATTCGTCACCGCTCTGCTGCAGGAACCACTGTCCCCAGCCCTGTTGGAGGAAAAAAATGTCATGCAACCCAAACAAAAAATAAAAAATAGACAATCCAAGACTCCTAGAAGCCTCCAGAATGTCCAGAGGACTCCACAGCCCTAGTCCAAGTGTGAAAACTAAACGCTAGCTGCACCATATGAGGACCTACCATTGATAAGGTCTAATACAAGTCCATATCTCATACATAGTCACAGCATTAGTGAATGCGTTGTGCACAGCATAAGGTGTTAATCAGAGAATAGACCCTAATACTGGATATGGTCTAATACTAGGTCTACTGGTCTAATACCAGACCATATCTCAAAGATAGTCACAGCATGCCAGGCGCCGGATAGCGTAGCGGTCTAACGCACCGTATTTTGGCTGGTCCGAAATGGTGGGCGCTGCCTGTCAGGGACGTGGTTTGAAACCCGTCTCTACCGGACCGGCCCTGGTCGTCAGCCCCGATCGGGTCTGACATTTGGCTGTCCTCCCCAGGGGGAGGCGGAGGGTGAGCTGGCTCGGGTCCGCTGTGAAGCACGCAAGAGGGTCTCCGGGACGTGGTTGGGGGAATGCCGTCTCGAAGGAAGTGGAGTTCGCTGCCCTCGGAGAATTAGCTTGCCTTGTAGAGACGAGGGGCGGACTCGTGTGGGGAGGGTAAATCAAAATAAATATAGGGTGTAATTGGCTACCAAATTGGGAGAAAAAAAAAAATATAATAATAATAATAGTCACAACATTAGTGAATGTGTTTTGCACAGCGTAAGGTGTTAATCAGAGAATAGACCTTAATATTGGATATGGTCCAATATGAGACCATATCTCAAAGATAGTCACAGGATTAGTAAATGTTTTTTGCACAGAGTAAGGTGTTAACCAGAGAATAGACCCAAATACTGGATATGGTCCAATACGAGACCATATCTCAAAGATAGTCACAGGATTAGTAAATGCGTTTTGCACAGAGTAAGAAGCGTCAGCACACGTTTGACAGCACCTGGTCTTAACAGCCCGTTGTCTTTCTTGGGGGTATGTTCTCTGATTGACAAGCTGGTATTAGAATTTTTAAACTAAGATTCGGGAGAGGAAACATCAGACAACCTCTGACGCTTCCCTCGACCAGCTGAAACTAATCTCCGAACAGGTATAAAATCATCACGCACCTTTCTCCCATCGTGCTAAGCTGTTTCGGCATCCCACCGCCTCACCATTTCCCCCTTGTTTCATGTTAACCTTCGTTTTCATTTTCCCCTTTTTCTTTTATTGTTGTCCTGTAGGGGGTGGGGGGATCAACAACCTTGTCCTATGGCTAGTTGCAATCCCGCCTCCGGACTCTAAGCCCTCTAACGCGACCTGCTTAACATACAATTTTCCCGCATATCAATAAACATTCTGCCTCAAATACATTCTGGTTGTACAAGTATTTCTTACCACTTACTACTATGAAAGCAAAAGTAACCCACAGGTTCAGTGAACATTATGCTATAGAAACCAAAAAATGGTTTAGTTGACTGGGTAGTGAGGGCAGGTTTTTAGAAACATATGTCTGGAATCTTAAAGCTCTTGCGTCCACCGCAGGTATGGTAATGTATTGATATGAGCTAATGGATTTGGTATGCATTATAGCATTGAAATCTGCAGTAATAACAACACTAGTCAGCAACCCAGAAAGACTGGGGCTTGTAATTACAGTGACTCACTAAGTAACAGAAGAAGGGAGTGGCTGGCACGAAAACGACTATGACGTCACTGTTCCCACACAGCCTACACACTCTCCTCCGTGCCCGACTGGCAAAGGAGGTGGCGAAAGAGTGGCTCATCCCGGTCTGGGTTTAAAAAGAGAACCAGATGGAACCGGTCCGACCTCAAGAAGAGATGAAGCCGTCTTTGTATTTTTTTTTGGGGGGCGAAATGTGACAAACATAATCCAAGAGAAGTGTGGTGGCCTTGACCTTTACGGAAGAGAAGAAAGCAGTTGAGTGGTGGAGAATCAGCATGATGAGAAGACAGAGAGGAAAAAGAGAAATCCAATGTGAAATGCAAGTGTGCGTGCCCAAGAGAGCACCCACAGGACATGTTTGCCTACAGCAATCGAAGGAATGTTTAGCAGCTGGTATTTACCCAACCTGGCTTCATACAATGTGGTAAATGCATATTTACATCAGGTCAGATGAGCAACATGTCGGCATGTGAACAAGATGCCAGAAAGCACCCACAGAGTTACAACTTGTGTGATGTTGACCAAGAACTTTAAGAGCGCTGAAAGAGTTTTGTTTCCAGACCGGCCCTGCTGGGGAGCCCCAATCAGGGGCGAGGGGGGAGGGTGAGACCGGCTCGAGTTCACCGAGAAGCACGTAAGGGTGTCTCCAGAACATGGGTGGGCGAATTCCGTCTTGGAGGAGGCTGAGTTCGCTGCACTCTGAGAATTAGCTTGCCTCGTAGAGACAAGCGGCGAACTTGTGTGGGGTGGGCAAATCGAAATAAATACAGGATATAATTGGCCACTAAATTGGGAGAAAAACAGGAAAAAATCTGAAACTGTTTCAGTCTAAAGCGCTGACATTTGGAGCTGCATAGGGTTTGGTTGGAGGTGCGCTCTTCGATCACACATTTTGCCTAATGTAGACTAACCTGCTACGTCACTCACCCACCCCGGTCCCTCTATTCCTGGGCCACATCACAACCTCTCCAGGTAAGTGCTTTAAATAAGGTACCCACGCTTAAGTACCTAAAGGTACCCACCTCGGTACCAAACTACCTAACTCGGAGGCACAAAGTCAGCCAGCCCTGAGTCACCTTGGACTGGCCACGATACAGTCTTTTTTGGGAACACCCTGTGCCGGCCCCCTTTTAGTCTGGTTCCTCCCAAGGTTTCTCCCTATCAAGGGAGTTTTTCCTTGCCACTTAGGCTTGCTTTTGGGGGTCTAGGCCTGGGTTCCCTTCTGTTAAGCGTTTTGTGACAATGCATTTGTGAAAAGCGCTATACAAATACATTTGATTTGATTTGATTTGATTAACTAAACATAGAGATGTGATTTCCTCTAATCTTAACCCTATTTTTCTATATTTGCCTTTATACTACCTGGCAGCCTGTTTCACTGTGCATAGAGGGGGAATTCTGCTATGAAACAGCATAAGACACTAAGACTTATACCATCTAATGCAGTTGGCTAGCTTGTGAGTTTGCTATTGTGTGTGAACATGTGTGTGTGTGTGTATGTGTGTGTTTGAGAGAGAGAGAGAGACAGACAAAGAGAGAGAGAGAGAGAGAGAGAGAGAGAGAGAGAGAGAGAGAGAGAGAGAGAGAGGGAGGGAGAGGGAGAGAGGGAGGGAGGGAGAGGGAGATCACACTTAAATGTGTTTTTCCAGAAGGCTGAATATTAATAACTCATTAATAATATAGTAATAATAAATCATTCATAACATAGTAATATCATAGTATCTATATATCTCGCTCTCTATAAAATGCCTCGTCACTGCAGGTGAAGTTTCAAGGTTTGCGGAATGCCGAAGATGTTGTGAGTCAGCTTGTTGTGTGTCTATGCGAATGGGCCTTCACTGACGCCTGATGTATTCCATGTTTGATTCATATCTGCACTCTCAAGTCAGTTTTTTCTTCGGATGGGGGCAGCTTACGGAAGGTTTCAGCTAGAGTACATGCACAGTACATGTCAGCTTTCTCTATTACAGCCACTGACAACTGACAACACCACACCAAGCAACATAAGACAGTACACGTCCCACTTTTCCTGCTTTTAATTAAATCACAATTTAAATCATGGCTTAATCTAAATCAATCACGTACTCATTAGCCTATATACAGATATTGTTACACATACTATTTTTAATGCACCTTTTTTTTTACGCTACTGTCGTCATTTTTAATTGTAAATGTGATATATTGCGTTTTACTGGTTAACCGCTATGCCCTGCAATTCGTCCTTATCACCTGTCCTGGGACTACAGATTAAATTTAGCAGTTTTGTGAACTCTGGAGCAATGAATGTATTTCCCCTCTGTCCCTGTTAAATAAACAATTAAACAATTAAACAACAGTACAGGAATAAAATGTCTGAAATGTGAACTTTTCCTGGATGACGCCATTCACCGCATGTACATTGCTGTTCTACCTGGCTACCTACCTACACCTGAAAGAGACACAGCTGATAAACATCGAAATATTTCAAGATGTAACTCCAGCTTCAAGAGCAATAAACATCTACTGTTAACTGATTAATTATATTAGATCAGCTGGTTAACAGACAATCATGATTTTTATACCATAGATAGTCTAGTCCAGGGATCACCAACATGGTGCCCGCGGGCACCAGGTCGCCCCCAAGGACCACATGAGTTGCCCGCAGGCCTGTTCTAAAAATAACACAACTCACCAGTGAGCTGCGTCTGAAAGTGTTGAATATTGATATTATCTGTTTCCCACCTTGTTAAGTCATTGTTGATAATTATTGTGAGAAATCATTAACGTGATCAGTGTCTTCACATAGATGAGTATCATTTATCATTAATAATAATATATAACTAAAGGCAAACTGAGCAAATTTGTTATTTCAGAAGAGTGTATCAAACTGGTAGCCCTTCGTATGACTCAGTACCCATGAAGTAGCTCTCAGTTTCAAAAAGTTTGGTGACCCCTGGTCTAGTCCCACCTAAACCCCTATCTATATAACTGCATTGATTATTAGTCTTTAATGAACACAGGTGATCATTGGAGATACTCATTGTTTCATTGTTTGGACTCTAAACACTCAGGCTCAGACTCATGACAATGTCAATGGGTCAATTGTGGCTGGCAGTGTAGTGCAATGGTTAGGGAACTGGACGTGTAACTCAGAGGTTGCAGGTTCAATTCCCAGGTGGGGGCACTGCTGTTGTACCCTTGAGCAAGGTACTTAACCTGAATTGCTTCAGTAAAATATCCAGCTGTATAAATGGATTGTATGTAAAGAAATGTAAACTGTGTAAGTCGCTCTGGATAAGAGCGTCTGCTAAATGCCTAAAATGTAAATGTAAAATGCAATTGGGCCTCCCGGGCGATGTAACAGTAAGAGTGTCCGACTGGGACGCAAGTTTCCCACTGCAGTCGTGGTTGGCTGCATTCCCAGTGTTACTGGTATGGTATGCAGCTGCCTGCAATGATGTCTATCACTGTATTACTGCACTGATCTCTTGCGCGAACTATGATTGTTCCTACCATGTATTAAGGCACATCTTTTAAGTCCCTCTGGATAAGAGCGTCTGCTAAATGCTTAAAATGTCAAATGTATATGTCACAATAGACAGGATCATTAAGGACACTGGGCTGTAGAGCCATTAGCAATGGCCTTTCACACACAGGCGCTGCAATGCGCAGAATCACAATTTACACCCTGGGACCCTGCTTACAAGATCACACAAGTTGCGAGCAAAGGCTGTGTTCTGCCCATTTAAAGGCTGTTTTCTGCCTATTTAAAGCCTGTTTTCTGCCTATTTAAAGCCTATATGTTCTGCCTCTGTTCTGGCGGAGGTACTTTGACATCCAGAGTAGAGAGTGAATGTATGACCAACCAACACATGGAATGATCCACATCGCTATTTACTCTGCCAAGAGTAACTTACTGACTAACTAAACAATCATACAGCCTGTGCAGTGCAGGCTGCCCACACTGGGAAAGAAAAGGTTAGTGTTTTTTTAGTTTTTTTTTTTTAGTGTCGTGGTGAGCCAGATTGACTGCACTGGTAGTTCAGCTGGGGGTCTCTTGTGGAAGATTGCAAGTGATTCCCGCGCCTGATTGGCTGTCTGCCCTGTGGAGGGGGAGGCACCCGGAGGGATGGGGCTCAGTCTGAGCGGAGCGGAGGGGTCTGGGCGGGGTGTAGGGAGTGATGAGTGACTGGAGGTATGGGGGAGCAAGGCTCTGTGACTTGAATCTGATGCGTGCTGAGGGGGGTTCAGCTGGGGGGTCCTGTTCGGGGCGCCGATTGGCTGTCTGCCCTGTGGAAGGGGGGGGAGAAAGCTAGGAGTTCCATCTCGGAGGAGGCGGTTCATTACCTTTGTCACTGCCAGTCCCAGAGCTACGGCAGCGAGCTCACAGTATGAGGGGGGGGAGCGGGATAATTAACATGAAAAGAGGATACAATTGGGGGAAAATCTGAAACAGGAATTTTTAAAAAACTAATGTGATAATGCTGTTGTTGCAACAAAGTTGTCGAAACTCATATTGCTCATCAGGGCTACACACCTTGAAATATTGACCGTGGAAAATTCCTGAATGGCGTTGACTCATTACCTGAATCGTGCAACCTGCTGATGATCGTGATCGTTTCAGCATCTGTCTCAGCACGCACAGGCAACACTTCTCATTCTCATGGCGCCATGAATGTGGGCGTGTTTGGTTATTTCAATTTAATCTGCGATTATAAAAAATGTAACAAACGCAAACTCTTTTTAAACAAAAGATTAGAAGGTAAACGGCTACATTTTTTTATTTTTTGCACCCACACATAGAACACACTGATGCACTGTGAAGGAAAATTGTGTGTGTTGTTTTCGGAGTCACAATGTGACCGTGTTCGTTTCCTGTCATTCAACTCCAAGACCGCTTCATTCTCTTCCAGAAAGCGTTTTTGGCAGCCACCGAATCAGCTGCGTTATATGCGTATAGTAAGACTTATAAATGAGCACGTATAAGTGGGGAAACCCCTGCAATCCCGCCAGTCGGAGCACACACTGAACAAAACAAAAGAACGAAAGAAAACAGGAAACTGGAGCAGGAGTAAGACCTGCTCTTTTCCACACATCATGTTTAATGCTTTCTTTAAAAAATAAAAATAAAAAAAAAAAGGAACAGGATTTAGTCTGTCATATACTGATTAGGCCTCTGCTAGAACGTCTGACGCTGCCTACTGCGACCGGGGTTCGATTCCACCAGGTCGCGCCAGATCGGCTCTGGCCGGGAGTGCCACTAGGGGGGCGCCAATTGGCTGTCCGCCCCAGGGTGGAGGGAGGGAAGCCGATATGAACCCGCTGCGTATAGGAGTGGCCCTGTGTGCATACCGACGGCTTGGAAAGTTCCAGCTCGGAAGAGGCGGTGCCTCATGGATGTTCTCAAATACGAGGGAGGGGGTAATTGACATGAAAAAAGAGGGTATAATTGGGGGAGAAAAATGGGGAAAAAAGCAGAAAAACGTTTACAAATTTTAAAAAATCTGTAAATCTTCCCTGGCTTTGTTTCAGCTATATGGATTCTTGTGTGTGACCAAAAAGTATTCCAGTCTTGAGGACTAAATTACTAAAATGATTATTCTAATTTTTTTTTCTGTCAATGCCACTTTTGTTCTGTTATATTATGGGTCAGCAGATTACATATTTCCTCTCAACAGTCCTCACCACCTCGTCACCCCGGCCTACCATCAGTCATCCCATCCTACCACATCTCCTGTGCTTCCAACAGGCTTGTTTCAGTCGATATCAATGTCATTGACATTTCCACCCGTAGTCTTATAGACCATTTCTCCTGTCCTGTGTGACAGAAGAAAGATTTGAGAAAACTGAATCCAAGTCCCCCAAAAAATGATAATGGCTCTAAAGTTGTCACTTTCTGCTCAATGAAAGGACCACACAGGGTAACTTTGTCATGAGTCGTGACTGGGGCTTTTCAGTACCAGAGAGCTGGGAGATTGGAGAGCCAAGATTAAATGAAGCAATGCATTGTGCGAAATCAGATTAGGTCAGAGCGGATAATTCAATTAAACGTGAAAATTTGGTGGTGTTGCATCACAAATTAATTACAAAGTTCTTGGAAAGCTAGGGACAGAATATAAAGTATCAGGATATGTGTCTGGGCCAATGAGCCAACTGATCCAATAACTGACCCAACAACAACAGCTGACCCAACCTCCACGTCACTTCAAGTGCAAGCAGGCTGGAAGAGTTCACAGAGCTGAAAGACTCGGTGGTCTCGGTAGTGGCCAATTGGCCAAGTTTGTGTTCTCAATCCTGATAGCTCATTCCAAATTAGTGGAGAAGCACCAGTGCTCTGTAACTGGAGAAAGAAAATAGATAATCTTGGGAAGAGATTTAGGGGAGATGATGTCGGCCATTTTGTGATAGGCTGAAAGAAAGACAACGTGTCAAAAAACGTACTTAAAAATAAATTTTTCAAAGATTTATAGTCTCTATGACGGATGACAACTAGTCGATTGTACTGTGAAAAATGTGATTACCTTTCATATGATTTGTGAAATTGAGGAGAGCGATAATTTACAAAGAGTAACAACTAGGGTGAGACACATGGACTTTAATAAAACACTAATTTGGTTATCTGTGGGGAAAACATTTTTTTAAATCAAACCCATGATTCCCAGGGGGTTACGTTGTAAGAGGGGAATTTCAAAACACTACACTACCAGTTACTAGACCAGGCCAGTTTTCCTCATACATATACAGTATCATACAGTATATGTTATAACATATACATATATGCCAGTATCAATAGTCTTCTGTATTTGTACTCCACACCTGTTCTTCCCTGCAGGTTTCACTGAAATGCCCATATGTGTCTTTACGATCTACTACCGTAACCGTGAGCAGTTCTTTCTACCCAGAAAATCCCAAGACATTGTCCGTCCATCAGGATCATCAAACCCCAATTTTCATGTTTTTATATTCATTTAAAACTCTTATTCTTACTTAACAAATTAAAACTCTTATTCTTACTATCTATATTCCCCTTTTTGCTGGTTCTGGAACTGCTACTATGTTTAATGTTTACAGTTTTTCTGTTATGTATATTTCTGCTATTGGTTACTACGTAGTTGTTGCTTGCCATGTCCCAAGAATTTCATTGTTCAGAATGACCTTGTCTTATACTGTGCACTTGATAAATAAAACACTTTGACTTTGACTTTGACATTTATACTCATCGTTGTTTATGCACATGTCAGCCGTGTCAGCAATTGACAAACACCCTTTGTTTTTTGGGAGGGAATTTGCTTTTTTAAAAATCTTTAATAAAGTTAATTCGCTTTTTTGAATTGAATTGAATTGAGTTGAAATACAAAAAAGTATGGTTCTATTCCTGTGATATGTATCGTAATAAGGTCACTCAGGTATAAGGGTTGCATGCAATTGATTGAAAGGTAACTAAAAACCTGCACAATTTTGGGCCTAGAAAATGGCCAACTGCTGTCCTACAAAGCTTGGGTGGGGGGGGGGGTTAGGTGGTCCAGGTTGACTGACCCCCTGGTGGTGAGTGCTATCTGTTCTCCCTGGGCTTTGTGATGAACATTTTCATGTTTATGGACATTAAAATGAATACGCTTCTCACCCTGTCATGAGGCCTAGCTCCTTCACTAGTTATCCACCCACCTACCACAGTTTTCCTCACCAACCCCATTAACCTCTGGCTCTCCATTGGATCATTTCTGCATACGCCCGCCTCTATCAGTTCCCATCACATTTCCCTTTCGAAATCCACCCGACAGGTCATTCTGACCACACAAAGGGACATCATTGCCTGTGCACTTTAACAACGTGGTGCAGGCTCACGACCAAAGACATACATAAAAAAAAATAAAAGGGTACATATTTCCATCTGTCACTTGTCTTGTTCCCATTGAACAACAGGGAGTAAGTGTTGTGCTTTTTTCCCCCTCTACACTCTCTCCTACATCCCTCCTTTCATGTGTCTCCATATTGGTTGCTCCTCAGTGCCCCCCCCCCCCCACCCCACACCTCCCCCATTCTCTTTTGCCCCTCGTCTTGTTTGTCTGCATGTTTTTTTCTTTTTTCACTTTACTTTTCAGTGCCGTGTTTTGTTTCTTTTCCGGTAGATTTAAAGTGCACCTGACGTCAGAAATAATTTGAAAGCAGATTGCTGAACCGTCGTGGCTTTCTTTTAACTACCTTGGTCTTTAACTACTACAATTTTTTCAATTCAGCCATTTTGTTATTTGCCTGTTATTTGAAATGAATGACCAAAATTGTCATCCGTGTAAAAAAAAAAAAAAGGAAGGAAAAGAAAACCCAGTCTTGGCACCTTTTAAAACCATACTCAATAACAAACTACTTCATTTTACCAGAATTTTTTTTTAAATGGGGGAGAAGTAGGCAGTAACAAATAGGCACAGGCATGGCTTAAATCAGATCACCACACAGATAGGTAAGGATTGTTCCAGAGATTGCTTCAGAACTTCAGTATTTAGACCTATTGTACAGATAGGAAACCAATTATATGTACTGTATATTCAACCACTACATACCCTCCATCCTCGCTACTAAATTGTAATATGGGTAGATAAAATAATACTGACAATAGAATATTGCCCAGAGGCTTTAAATTCTGTGAACGGAAGACTTCAATTACTGGGATATGAGATACGAATACTTGAGGACATTCTTGTGAGATTTTATTTGCTATTCCGAAAAGAAGAAAAAAAATCTCTGAAGAGATTACTGAAGAGGTTTTGTTGAACGTTTCCTGAACCCGGAAACCCAACGAATGCTGATCTTCATGGCCAGACAAATAGCAGCCCATGTATACCTGTGTCATACTGCGACAGCCATGGCCGTATCTACCATTGAGGACACCGAGGTCATGGCCTAAGCTGTATTTTTTCTAACCTACGGATTCCGTGTAATACTGAATAAAAGTGGTGAACTACTGTACACAAAATTATTTCACTTCGGTATAGCAAAGATTTTGTACAAAGCCAAGGTTACTGCTTGCTTGCCTGATCACCATTATTGTCATTACTTCTGTGTATATGTGGTGGTGAAGTGGACCCGTCCCGAGCAGGCGGATCTTGTCGTTACTACAAAATCTTTCCTCAGCAAAGATGATGCAGTGACGCTTGCGACGACTTTGCTGCACAGTGGGAGTTGTAACTCAGACTGCTGATCTGAAGCCAAACAAAGCATGATGTAGGTGTAGAGATCTCTCACATTATAAAAAGGTTGATGTATTGATTTACACACCGACTCGAGTTCTCCATTCAACAATAACTTCCCTTTATTGCACGTCACATCCTATACATAGAGTGTGGCTAATTGGAGCCCCCCTACAGGCTATCATCGGTACATCTCCCTTTTTCTAAACAAGAACAATGTGGCTCTGGTAGAATAAACTTCTAACAACATAAAAATACAATAAAATAAAGTAGGTGCCTGTAGGCCTACTATTTAGAGTTCTTACAGATAATCACTTTACCACTGTATGGACTTAACATTAACTATCCATCCATCCATCCATCCATCCATCCATCCATTGTCTAAGCCGCTTATTCCTGGTCAGGGTCGCGGGGGCTGGAGCCTATCCCAGCATGCGTTCCGGGCGAGAGGCAGGAATACACCCTGGACAGGTCGCCAATCCATCGCAGGGCACACACACCATTCACTCACACACTCATACCTACGGGCAATTTAGACTCTCCAATTAGCCTAACGTGCATGTCTTTGGACTGTGGGAGGAAACCGGAGTACCCGGAGGAAACCCACGCGGACACGGGGAGAACATGCAAACTCCGCACAGAAAGGCCCCTGGCCTGGATTCGATCCCGAGACCTTCTTGCCGTGAGGCGACAGTGCTATCCACTGCACCACCGTGCCGCCTAACATTAACTAGTCATACAAATAAACATTTTCATATTAAACCATGCTCTGAACGATTATTTCACATCTGTTTACATCTGCTCCTTCTCTCCGGTCAAACACTTATTTTAAATCCCAGCACTGACCTGTATATTAACACTCCTCTACAAGTCTTTTAGGTTTGACAATGGATCTCCTAGGCCTTTCAACTCGCTCTACCCCAGAGGATGGTGAGTCCACTGGAGAGCTTTCTGTATCTGCCAGATCATTCCCTTGTTCGCCTTGCTCACCTAACTGCTCACTCTGCACCTCTACAGCATCACCGTTCTCTGGATCGTGAGATTCCGTGCGTGGAATTTTCAGCAGGTGCCTTCGATTTCTGCGGATCCTGCTGCCATGCTCGGTGAGCACCTCGTAGGATCTTGGGGTGGTCTCTTTGAGGACCTGTGCAACCGGTCCCCATCTTCCTTCACCTCTGACTCTCACCAGGTCGTCTCGCTCCAGTGGGCATAGGGGCTGTGCACTTTGTCGTATGCACGTTTGGACCGGTTTTTCTCTCGGCGGGCCACGTTGGCCTGCACTCAGAAGCAGGTGTTCTGCTGATGGTAGCTTCGTCCTGAGCTTCCTGTTCATCAGCAACTCTGCTGGTGAACGGCCGCATTCCAACGGCGATGCTCTGTAGTTCAGGACTGCGAGATATGGATCCTCGCCTGCCTCCGCTGCTTTCCTTAGCAACCGTTTGATGATTTGCACCCTTTTTCCGCCAGTCCATTCGACTGTGGGTACAGCGGACTTGAGGTTACATGCTCGAAACCATATTGTTCAGCAAAGTCTGCAAATTCCTGACAGCTAAACTGCGGTCCGTTGTCGCTTACTAAGGTGACGGGAATGCCGTGCCTTGCGAAGATGGCCTTGGTGCGAGTGATCACTTGCTTTGCTGTAGTATCAGACAACAACGCGTATTCTGGGTAGTTTGAATGGTAGTCAACTATGATTAAATAGTCTTTTCCTTTTAGCTGGAATAAGTCTGCACCAACTTTCCTCCATGGCTCGTCCGGTTTGCTATGGGGCAGAAGCGGCTCCTTGGGCTGCCTATATCTATGCTGTTGGCATGTTTCACAGCGCTGCACTAGAGTCTCAATATCCCTGTTCATGTATGGCCAGAACAATACCTCTCTAGCACGCCTCTTGCATTTCTCGATTCCCAAATGGCCTTCGTGTGCTAACTTGGCCATCTGTGGTCTCATGGAGCTAGGAACAACTATCTTGTTCCCTTTAAGGAGTACTCCATCAACCACAGACAGTTCGTCCCTAAAATGCCGATACGGACTCGGCAACTTCTCGGCAACTTCTTCTGGTGAGTGAATGCTCGTTATGACTTCCTGCAGCTCTCTGTCGCTTGCTGTTGCCTCTGCAAACTGAGTCCACTTCGCCTCTGACACAGGCAGCCGGGCTTTAACACAGTCTACATGGACCTGAACATCATGTTCCGTGCTGCCATGACACGTGTCACGCAAACTCGCTCTGCTGAGAGCATCTGCAACTATCAAGTGTTTGCCTGGTGTGAACTCGAATGTCAGGTGATATCTCTGTAGCCGTAGCATGAGACGCTGAATGCGCGGCGGGGCATCTCCAAGTGGCTTTCTTGAGATAGCAATCAGCGGCTTGTGATCGGTCTCAAGTATTACTTCTCTGCCATAGACATATTCATGGAACTTTTCGCATCCGAAAACCGCACCCAGTGTCTCTTTCTCAATTTGCGCATAATTCTGCTCTGCAGATGACATTGATCGGGATGCGTAGGCAACGGGATACCATTCCCCGCCGTGTTGCTGGAGCAGCACCGCTCCCAGACCATCTTTGGATGCATCGGTTGAGACTTTGACCGGTTTGTCTGTGTCATAGTATTTTAATACCGGCTCTTTGATGAGACTGCTCTTTAACACCTCCCATTCAGTTGCGTGTTCGTGCTCCCACTGCCACTCATTTTGTTTCTCCAGCAGCCTTCGGAGTGCTTTTGTGTTTGCCGAAAGATTTGGGATGAACTTCCCCATGTAGTTGACTAGTCCTAATGCTCTTTGCAGTTCTGTTTTGTCTCTGGGCGCTGGCATTTCCACTATTGCTCTTATCTTTTCCGGATCAGGCTGTATTCCTTCAGCGGACAACTTGTCACCAAGGTATGTGACCTCTGTCATTCCGAATTCACATTTCTTCTTGTTTAGTTTCAGCCCTGACTTGCGTGCCTGTGCCAACACCCGACGCAGTCTTTCGTCATGCTCTGTTTTTGTTTTCCCCCAAACCACTACGTCATCGAGGAACACTCCCACGCCCTCCATGCCGTCAAACAGCTGCTGCACTGTTTTGTGGAACACCTCCGGGGCTGAGCAGATCCCGAATGGTAAGCGAAGAAAACAGTGCCTGCCAAAAGGTGTGTTGAAGGTACACAGGTTGGCGCTGTCCTCGTCCAGAATGATTTGGTAGAACCCTGACGATGCATCTAGTTTAGAGAAGAAGCGTGCACCGGCCATAGCATTAGTGATGTCAGAGTTCGTCGGTAGTTTGTAGTGTTCCCTTTTGATCCACTTGTTCAGGTCTTTGGGGTCTATACAGAGCCTCAGATCTCAATTTTTTTTCTCCACTATCACCAGAGAATTAACCCACTCTGTTGGCTCCTCTACTTTCCTCACTATGCCTTTCTCTATGAGGGACTGTAGTTCTGATTTCAGCCTAGCTTTAAGGGCTACCGGCACCTTCCTAGCTGGGTGGATGACTGGCTCTGCATTGTCTTTTAACTGGATTTTGTGCTGACCTGGTAGGCGACCAATGCCTTCGAATACGTCCCTGTATTCTTTTTCTATCTCCTCCTGTCAGCTACTGTTGTCTCGTGCTGATTATCAGCTGCATCTCTAGATGTCACCACAGATCTGTCTATTACATGAACCCTTTTGATAAGCCCCAGTTCCTCACAGGATTTCAGACCTAGTATTGACTGTCTGTCACCCTCAACCAGTACAAACATTGCATTAACTCAGTGTTTCTCAAATAGTGGGGGGCGCGGTGCGATGCCAGGGGGCGCGTGTGACTAGAGGCGTAGCGTGGGGGTGCAAGAGGGGCGCAAAATTGAAGAAAACGTTAAAAAAAAACAACCTTTTTAGCACCGTGGACCGGTTCCGAGGGGCGCGTAGCACCCCCCGGTCCGCGAAATACATAAACAGTTCTCAGCTTTTTCGCGTAGCACCCCCCGGTCCGCGAAATAATTTCTTCTTCCTAGGGGGGGCGTAACAGAAAATAATTGAGAAGCACTGCATTAACTGAACATCCTTCTCTAGACAGTGTGACTCTACATACCCCTTTTGTGGGAATTGGTTCATCATTGTACGTTCTCAGGTTGACTCTTTTCACATGCACCTTTGGCTTTTTGTACAATCTATGGTAGTCTTTCATTGTCAATATGTTCACCTGTGCCCCCGTGTCTAATTTCAGGGGAATTGTCGCTCCGTTGACTCCCAAGTCAGCTATCCACTCATCCGTGGTGCTGCTCTCGCTGTCTTCCACAGCTCCCACGAAGAACGCTTCGCCGTCCTCCTCGCTGTCGGTGGTGTCGCCGCCTTGCACCACCTGCACTGTTTTCTTTGAGAAGCAACACCGTGCGTAATGATTTTTCCTCCCGCATTTGTTACAGTCTCTACCGTAGGCTGGGCAGCTCCTCGGCGCATGTTTGCCGCCGCATTTGTCACAGTTACTTTCGTCGGGCGTGTGTGTCTTTCCTTTGCTATTCATTCTGCTAGCTCCTTTCGCACGCCTCTGCACCGCATCCACTGCTGCGGACCCGCTGTCAGTGTCAAAGGATTTAAGCTGCATCTTCGCGCTCTCTGACGCCTGGCAAATCCGAATAGCTTTGTCTAGACTGAGGTCCGGCTCTTTGAGCAGTTGCATTCTCACTTTCTTGTCCAAAACACCAATGACTATCTGGTCTCTTATCAACGAGTCACACAGTGTGCCGAAGTTGCACGACTGGCTTTTCAAACGCAAGTCCGTGACAAACTGTTCAATGGATTCTGACTCTGCTTGTACTCTGCTGCGAAAAACGTACCGTTCAAAAATCTCGTTTTTTCTTGGCGTGCAATATTCCTCAAACTTTTCAATCACTTTCGCATACTTGCCGCTGTCGCCCTCCGGGAACTCAAACGTGTTGAAAACGTCCACTGCAGCCCGGCCCGCCACTGTGAGGAGTAACGCTATCCTTCGGCGCTCCTCTCTCTCGTCCAATCCTATCCCCAACACATAGAGTTCAAAACTCTGTTTAAAGGCTTTCCAGTTCTCGTGGACATTTCCACTTAACTTTAACTCGTCTGGTGGTCGAATGTTGTTCATCTTACTCCTTTATTTTGAGCTAAAACCAACCACTCCTGGTACCATGTATTGATTTACACACCGACTCGAGTTCTCCATTCAACAATAACTTCCCTTTATTGCACGTCACATCCTATACATAGAGTGTGGCTAATTGGAGCCCCCCTACAGGCTATCATCGGTACAGTTGACTGCTTGTATTACAACCAGATTAATGCTATTCATCTCCAGAGATCATCTATCGATAGTTACTTCATGCGTAGTTTTATGTAGTCGCTAGCCAAGTGTAGCTGTCTCTGTTTAGCTGACTGTTACACAAACCACTTTTTGTCAGACTACTAGTGATAGGCTAATTTAGGCTAACGTTAGCTAGCATAGCATGCATTGACAGTGGTGACAGACAGCTAGCTACATTTTAGTGTACATTTTCAGTGGCCATTCATAAAATCATGACAGTCTACTGCTCTTGTAATGAATTAGCTACAAAGTGTAGACTGATTACATAAAATATTTCTTAGTGACATTTCTTGTGATGAACCCCCCTAGAGGGGCTAGGTCTCATGACCTCGGTAATTCTTGTCTCCTGGATACGGCCTTGGCAACAGCATGTCCTATTCACTCTTCTTGTCCTGCGTGATTGGCTGGCCATGACATTGTCGTCGTGCCTAGAATTCTCCAGGGTGGTTTAGAGTGTAGTAGAAGATGCAAAATGCTGCACTGGATTCAAACTCGAACTACCAAAGATTTTTAAGATAACATTCGGTTAGCAGAACAAGAAGTCACAGAAGTCCAGGCTAGATGCAGCACTAGATACTCTTTAGATTAGGACATGACGAGTCTAGATGGGCTGAACGGACCATTCTCATCATTATGTATTCTTATGTTCTTATATCTATGATTATTATTATTTTTTTAAATGCAGACAATGGTAATTTGATAAGTTGTGTTTCTATTAGATTGAATGCACATTTAAACCACTTATTTAGGTAGCACGTTCAAGAAGTCAGCCTAAATTTATTTTGTATGCAATGTGCACAATGGCTTTTTTCCCCCCGTTTTGGATGAGATTGTGACACCAGCATTCCAGAGTGTTCCACGCTAATGGAAACAAAGCTAGTGCCTGACAGCGAGAGGGAAGATATGTCACCACAAACAATATAACCTGTGTTCCTCCCGTCTGTGAGAAAATTCCATAGACATCATAATTTAAAGGCAACAGAGCAATTATCTCAAGCTTAATTCTCCTCCTTGCATTTACATTCATAATTATCAAATTGCACTTTAATCTAGCAGTGCTCTGCTTGAAAGGTTAAAATATGCATTATTAAGTGGCCCTCTCTGTTGACCCTTTTCCAGACTTAATTAGCTAATTGCTCGATCGTTTCCCTCCTTTTGTTTCCCCTCCTTATTAACCTTTCAGAGTATTCACGGGTTAATTCCTCTTTTGATTGTGGAGCACCTTGTTCTAAAGTGGTACGGGTTTTACATGCTTAAAAAACGATAAGAGGTCCATCTTAATTATTTTCAACGTTTCACAATCACAAACGCAAATAAGCAGCTCGCCCTTGTTACCTTTCTTGCGGGCTCCCAGCAGTGCCAGCTCACGTTCACGCCGTGCAGAAAGTGATCTTCGCCACGAGCGCAAACCACCCTGACTCGAGGGAATGTGCTTTTATTTATTTATTTATTCTTTATTTATTAGGAGAAACAGAGAATTCACAATTTTTCAATATCGCAATATAATTATTTACACATCATCATCATCATCATCATCATCATCATAACACATCAGTTATTTACAGTCACATCATGCAAACACTTCTCTGTGTGGTTATACTTCTGTTCCCCTATCTTTTTCCTTTTTTTTGTTGTGTTTATGTGTTTACTACAAACTATGTACAATTAGACGAGGGAGATGTTCACTAGTCCAGATACACATCTCAATTTCAGTTTCCTTCATTCTGTATTTCTGAATCTGCTTTTAAAATTTTTTGGTTTATTATGATCCATCGCTTTTTTTTCATACACAGATATGTAGCTTTGCTTTTTTCCATTATTCTCACATTGCTTACAACTATACATTCTCCCTGAAAAAATGTACAGTTATATATATATATATAGTTATATTAAATTCAACAAAGGGTGCCTTGCTCGTACACTATTTCAACATGCTCATGAAACAGGGAGCTCTCCGTGAAGCGGTGGGGCCTTCCTGATTGTTGTCGTGGAAACGGGTCAAGCTCCGATCTGAGCCTAGTTTGTTTTCAGCAGAAGGACATGCAAATGAAGTGAGCGCGCCATATCAATATGCTCAACAGAGGCTATGTGGCCCTTCTTCTCTAAGATGCAGCATATTGAAAATGGAAAAACCTCAGAATGTTTAACAAACAATATACCTGTACTCGTTAGCCCTATTTTTGCAAAGCCTGGTGATCAGTGGTAGGCTACTTAAATAACCCTGACGTTTTACATTGACCCTTTTACATGTATTCTGTTCCATACAGGGCTATACATTACGTACATTACATTACTTATCTCTCCGTTATGCCTACATGCAACTGTTTTATAAGAGATATAACCTCCATTGCATTGCAATAATAACAAAAGCAATAACTGGCAAGCTTTTGCAATATTGTTCATAATCTATTGTTCATCATCAAAATATTACTGTGCAATATAAGCAGATCATATAAACATTGTCACTGTTTATAGTTTCCCCCACTCTAATCTTATACACCCTCCTTCACTATCGCGTGTCTAATTAAAATAGCCGACTGATGGATGGAAAAAGGAGGGAATCCTAAGCCCACATTTGTGTGAATTCAACAGACCGAAACAAAAACGAGTGACTCTTTTCCAGGAGTCACTCAGCGTGACTCGAGACTCGCGGATAAATAATGAAATAAGTGAAGAGAATGAATTCTTTAGACAGGGTCACCCTCTTTCTCCCGCTTGTGCAGGAAAAGCACAGGGAAAGAGATCCGTAGCATTTTCCAGTTCCTCATGTGTTCAGGAAGACAAAGAACGATGAAACGGGACTGGCAAGCTAAAATCCAAGAGAGCGGGAGTTGTTACCGCTGCGTAAACATGACAAATGTCAGGCAAAAAATGATCGAACCACATCCCAAAACTTGCCATCCAAAATCCTCAACTCCCAATTTCTTGCACTCAGAACGGTCAATTATCTGGCCGCCCCAGGGATGGAGGCCAATAGTGGTTCTGTGTGGCTCAGTAGGTAGAGCACAGCGTTGGCAACACTTAGGTTGTGGGTTCAATTCCCACTGGGATCACATATACTGAAAAATGTATGCATTCACTACTGGAAGTCGCTTTGGATAAAAGTGTCTGCTAAATGGCATATATTCATATATTTGATACGAGCTCGCTGCGTATAGGAGTGGCCCTGTGCGCATGCCGGAGTTACGGTGACTGCTTGGAACAGGCGGTGTTCCACTGCATGTCACTGCCGCTAT
>JAINUG010000272.1:277500-337500 GCA_029706075.1 Aldrovandia affinis | reverse complement strand
TACACACCTGTCTCTAAATGCATACATGAAGCGTGCAGTGCACTACACTGACTGACTGACTGACCGGTTGACTGACTGACACGTACACCCACGTCTCTCTCGCTGAGCACGAGAGGTTAAGGAAAACGCGCACTTAACGGAGAGAGCTTTCGAACGCTTCGTGAAAGTCCTTACCGTGCTTCGACGCAGCCTCTTCTTTGTTTTTTTAAGTTGCAGTAAAATTATGATTTTGTTTATTTTGTCTCCGCTCTGATAACAGGCTTGATGATTGCGACCAAATTCCGCAGTACACGGGATGAGGGTACGCCAACCCCGAGCTGGGGAAAGACGAACGCTGATTCATCCACCACCCTGCTCTTTGGAGAGCTTAGTACACACAAATCCCACATTCTCTTCTTGGGCGAGAACCAAAGAACAGGTCTTCAAATGCCTTAGCCACAGCCAAATACCAGGATATTCACATTGGCAATGTGCTTAATTTCTTGCACACAATTGTGGCTACAGATTTACCTACAGGGTCCTAGTTTAACTATGTGGTTGCTCCTAGCACCTGGAACTGTACTTCCCGCTAGGGTGGCTTTCAGCTAAACTGTTCTTGACTACGGTTAACACTTTGTTGTACGTCGCTCTGGATAAGAGCGTCTGCCAAACGCCTGTAATGTAATGTAACGTATAGCTTATATAGTGTAGCCGCCTGTTCAAGCATCGCTTTCGTGGGGCCGCGGGCGGCACTGCATTGCTGGAGGCGCTGATCCTAGCGATGCGGTGTTGCCGGGGCGGTGAGTCCCGGTTGCCTAGCAGACGGTGCTCCGCTGGGATGACGGATGGGTCTGAAACAGGCTCCCTGGGAAGAGTGCAGCCTGTGTCTGGCAGGAACGTGGCACTTGGCAAGAGCCGACTTGACAGCAATTAGACGAGCAAATCTTTGATTTGGCTACATGGGAACACCGTCATCAGCAGCTCTGAGTTCTCCTCAATCGCCTTACCTTCGGGTACTGTACAAAATCAGAGAGCAAGGTATTACACAGCGTCGCCATTCGTCTTGGACGAGATCAGAGATCTCTGCATTCACACATACACTGTCCAGTCCTGTGATAAATCTGTCTCTAGCTCCGCTGAGTACATTGTGTGTACACACGCGGCTGTCATCCTCTCTCCTTGTTGGGGGTCTCCCTTCTGTCAAAGGTCATAGGGACAGGGCCTCCATAAAATACATATAATGACCTTTCACAATACACTTACACAGCTATATAGTTTATTTCTATTAATTATATTGTCTTGTATTGTATATTTGGTTATACAGTGCCAGATGCAAAACAGCATACATTTTTTAAATTTTGCGCACAATAAAGCGCCTTCCATAAAGTGTTAAGGTTATTTTTTGCTCTTGAAATCTAAAGGCCCAACACTTTTGAATTGCTTCAAAGATTGTATTTTTTTTAATTTATTTGAATAATCAGTCAATCGCAAATGGTCTCTCGGCAAACTGTGCTGTTGGAAATTGTCAGGGAACGCAGCGAAAATGTCACGCGCTCATGGACGTGTTTCTCTGCGTCGGTTTTTAAGAAGCTTTGAAGAGCAGTTGAGTGTGCAGCATGTGAGCCCGTGCTGTGGCACTCCGGAGTTCCCCTTTCACGAGATCCCTGTAACCGTGGCAATCAAACATCGCAACTTGTTACTGTCAGGCGATAGGATCCGCAACCAGTCCTCGTGTAGGCTATACATTTCAAATACCCTTAATCAAGAGTGAATTGCAGTTGCCGAGTTTTAAAGAAAGGATAAATATGTAACGGTTTCAGGAGCAGAAGGCCAGGAGCACTTCAGGCTGTTGAAGGGAGACCCGTCGCATTAGAATCACAACTGAAACATTTTTGGCTCCTACTTTACCGCTTTTTATCAGACTGTGGATTAAAGACGACAAAACATGAAAGGACCTCTCAGCGAACGAGCGCACGAGAGGAAACTGAGCGCGCGCTACAACGAACGTGCTTTGATTAAAGCCCGTGCATATTTGTACCGCAAGAGTGTTTATACTGTACAGTGAACGTGATCAATCATAACGCAAGAATTTCACAATTCCTTTGACAGCATTTAACAAAATTATTACTTACGCTACACAATATGAAGCTAAAACAGTGTGGATTTGTCTGCCAAAGGAAAAATAATAGTAATTATTATGATTATGAACATTATTGTTGTCGTCGATAATAATAATAATAATAACGTGTTGTTTGTCTTACAATACGTTTATAATTAATGTTTGAAGGAAGGATAAGATGCCAGCCAGTACATTACAGTTAAATTCCACTCTCATGTTTGAGTCAGCGACAGGAAGAAAAGGGAAACAAAAGAATTAAAGCTCCCAGGTATGTCATATCCTGTGATTCCCCTCCATTGTTAGATTGGGCTTCCTTATACTCGTCTTAAATCAACTTCCCCTTGTGTGTACTCGGTTGCCGTGGCAATGGGACTGACATTCTTTCAAACAGAGTTGTGCGCCGCTTTGTTTCTTCTGGGCTGTCTAATGAAATATTGTTTGGGCTTTTGAGCGGAATGTGACTCCGTAATGTAATACAGGAATACATTTTTTACATCCCTTTGAGTGGTATTTTGACCGTCCACACATGTACTGCAGAAGAGGCAAGAGCTCCAGGGCAAAGCATACTCTTGCCTTTATTGCTACAATAGCCAAATGTGAAGCCACCTACATTCTCAGTCATAAACTTGAATATGCGTGCAAACACCAGACTCTTCCTCTGAGAACAACGTTAATAGGCTACTAATTTCACAAAGTTACAAGGAATTTTAAGAATCCACCAAAAAAGTTGATGTTCAGAAAAAAAAAAAGATGAAAGACCTTTTCATTTTTCAGTTCTGTCCTCCACAAGCATTTATCATTCAAATAACATTTAACCCCCCCACCCCTTTCACTCACATTACACGTGAAAACATCTGTATGAAAGTAGGAATAACACTTCTGCTCTCCAGTGAAACTCTTTGCACAGAAAAAGCTCATGTGGAAATCTGTGGTGGAAAGGAACACCGAAGTCTTGTCTTTTTTTCTTTTTCTTTTTCTCCCAATTTGCTAGCCAATTATACCCTCTATTTATTTTTCGATTCACCCTCCCCCACGAACTTGCCACCCGCCTCCACGGGATGAGCCAATACCTTGAGGCAACGTTAGCCTTCTCCAAGACGGAACTCGGCCAACCCTGTTTACGAGGTTGCCCTACCGCTCTTCAGTGAGCTCGTGCCAGCTCTCCCTCCCCCCTCCAGCTGGGACAGACAGCCAAACACTGCCCGCGATCGATCGTTACTTATTTACGATGAATGGTACTCACTTAAATTAATGTGAATAAGCTAGCTAGCTAACGTTAGCTAAGGTAACTTGCAGCTACGTTAAGTTCGTTATAGAAATTCGCAAGACAAACTATAATTTTAGTAGAATTATCTTGCAATGACAACAGCAGCAAAATAAAAAAATCTTCAAAGTGTCATAGAGACTGGAGTTAGGCGAATTGCCGTGTTTCATAGTGCGAGTGGCTGTAAGACAGCTGGAACGAGGGTTGGACGCTTTCCTTCGTTACTATGGGGACTCAGTCAAGCCTTGCGAGAGCTGGACAAAATAGGGTTACTATCCAGCCACGACCGGATATAGTTCAAAATAGTTGACAACAAATGTTTTACATTGATAATAGCCTAATCTAAAATGTTTGCATGACTAAATAATGTGTCAAGCAGAAGAAAAATAAATGATAAGGATGAATCCACTGCTGGCTAGCTCAGACGCAAACTGTCCGGAGAAGCAGATCGTTATCGCAAGCAACGGAGCTCAAAAACTGGGCAGCGGTGTCCCTCTGATTTAGCTGTTGTTGCTGCCATTTTGTCTTGTGTGTTTTCCCTCCTCCTCCTCCTCCTCCTCCTCCTCCTCCTCCTCCTCCTCCTCCTCCGCCTCCTCGTCTCTTTTTCGCGGGAACAATCAACAAAAACAGCCCCAGACTGGAAGTGCATGCCTGTGCACATGGCTGCACAAATTAGACGGACTCCAGCAGCCCGGCTCCCTAATTCCCGGGCGCGATGCCTCGGCCCGTCCCAGGCATTAAGGGCAAGCCTTTCGCCCCGCCGCGAGACCAGCGCACACGCACCGGGGGGGCTTTATTGACTTAAGGCTCTCTCCATTAAGGCGGAGCCAAGCGCCCAAAACCACAGGTCAGTAAATGCGTACGCCTGAGGCTAGCCAAGGGGCCTCGGGCCCCCTTTTAGCATGATTAAGAAGGCAGGGGGGATTGGAGAGGAAAATGAGCATGGGGGAGGGGCGGGGGGATGTCAATAACACTTTAGCCCGAAGATAATATGGAAACATCAGGCTACGCAGATCTGACCTGGCTCTCTCGGTGATGCATCGGGGGGGTCCTGTGTGCTATGGTTTAATGACCCCTCGGTGGTGGAACGATCTTTTTTCCGTACTGGGTCAGGACCCCCGGAATCGTTGGCCATCTTCCGCAAGTGACTCAAAGCCCACCTCTCCAGACTCCACTACCACTGAATTCTGTACATTTAACTAATTGTCATCACCACTGCTTACATGTTTAATACTGCTTTTTGTAATATGTGTTCTTTTTTAAACTTTCTAAAAAAAGAAAATAAAAAAAGTATATACTAACCATTTCTTTCACTGTGTTACAGGTATGCAGCTGCCAACGATTATGTCTATTACTGTATTACTGCACTGATCTTTTGTGCGAACAATGATTGTTCTTACCATGTATTAATGCACACCTTGTAAGTCGCTCTGGATAAGAGCCTCTGTTAAATGCTTAAAATGTAAAATGTAATGAGTTTGCCTGTACATGGAGGTGCTGTATACATATAGTTGGCTAAAAAAACTAATGTTTTTTCATATAAGATTATGGTGTAAAAGTGTGATGCTGAATTTCTGTGTAGAAAAATGGCCAATGTGTCAAAAGGGACAGGCAACACGATCTTATCAGCAACCGGATACGTTTTGCTGCACGAATTGACGGTGGCGTGTGGAAGTCGTATTGAGATCTATGCAAGGCACCCCTAATGGGGCCCGCGGGCTGCCATGGCAACAGTGCAACTGGAGAAAAACATTTGCCAATTAGGCCTGCGGCTCCTCATCTGGTTCCCATGGCTGGCAGCGCCTCCCATACCACCGTCAGCCCAGCTCTCTCTCCTCGGTCTCACAGTGTCAGCCTGCTCTCTGGGGAGAGGGGGCCCGGGGAAAATGAACTTCATTCTAGGTTGTGGTTGTAACACCTGAATGTATTATATATTTGTTTTGATTATGTTCTTAAGGGGGAACTCGTAGGGCCGAGTTTGCAAACGCCGTTTTCCCATTGGCTAATTGGAAACCTGCGGCAAATCATCTTCAGCAAGGGGACCAACCAGGGGCACCACTGTAACCGCTGCATTGTTACCAAAACTCTGAAATTGTAGCCAAAGCGGCAGGTCTCCCTCGTCTTTGTCATCCCCTTCCGTTCACAGGAACATCACCCCCCCCCCGGCTACCGTGCTACCCAGGAATACCGGTCACCATGTGCACATGAAAGAGGAAGCAACACAGGTAGTCTGTGCTCCAGGTAAATTTTTAATCCATTGAACTGTGCTCTTGTAGAGCTGTAAATATTACCAGCTTCACCCCTTTCCACACAGGGGTGTTTATAACCAATATGAATAATATGGCAGTGTAGTGTAATGGTTAGGGAACTGGACTTGTAACTGAGAGGTTGCTGGTTCGATTCCCAGGTGGAACACTGCCGTTGAGTAAGGTACTTAACCTGAATTGCTTCAGTAAAAAAAAAAATATCCAGCTATATAAATGGATTGTATGTAAAGAAATGTAAACCGTGTTAGTCGCTCTGGATAAGAGCGTCTGCTAAATTCCTAATAAATAAATAAAAAAGTAAATTAATATACAGGTAACTGACAAAATAAAGCAAAGACAAACATAAAGTGTCTTAATATGCCATTGGGCCACCAGCAGGACAGCTTCAATGCGCCTTCAATTCAACAAGTGTCTAGAACTCTGTGGAGGGTGCAACACCATTCTTCCACGAGAAATTCCATTACTTGGTGGTTTGTCGATGGTGATCAATCGATCAATCAATCAAACTTTATTTGTATAGCGCATTTTACAAAGCATTTGTCACAATACACTTTACAGCAGCCCCTGGCCTGAACCCCCCACAAAGGCAAGCCTAAGGCAGCAGTGGCATGGGAAAAACTCCCTCGGTGGAACACATAGGAAGCAACGTCAGGAGGAACCAGACCCAAGAGGGGGAGCCCATCCTCCTCTGGCCAGCTCCAGGTCTGAGCTTGTAATGACCAACAGAGGTCAATGAGTCCATGTGCAAGACAACTCAATATGGGACAACCAGTGGTCCTGGGGTGGGGCAGTGGGACTAGTGCCTGGTGGGTAGATGGCAGGTTCTGAAGGTGGAGTAGGCTCGGGACTAATAGACCCAACCCATCAAGAGTGTGCCTGAGAATAGTGGGGTCACAGTTGTTAAGAGGTGGCAGTGGTAGTGTAATGGTCAGGGAGCTGGGCTTGTAACTCAGAGGTTATAGGTTCAATTCCCAGGTGGGCACACTGTCGTTGTACCCTTGAGCAAAGCACTTAACCTGAATTACTTCAGTAAAAATATCCAGCTGTATAAATGGATTGTATGTAAAGAAATGTAAATTGTGTAAGTCGCTCTGGATAAGAGCGTCTGCTAAATGCCTAAAATGTAAAATGTAAAATGCAGTAAGGGTCTTTTTGCCCAAACAAAACCTCTATGGCTACACCCTTCCCCAGCTCTGTGTCTACATAATAATTGAACATATGCCTGACCGTAGAGGCGTGTTTTTAGCCTAGACTTAAATATTAAGACTGTGTCTGATTCTCCTTATCGGTTTTGGTAGGTTGTTCCACAGCAGTGGGGCTCTGTATGAGAAAGCTCTAGCACCAGTGACATTCTTTGAAATTCTAGGAACAACCAGATAGCCTCTGTCTTCAGAACAAAGTGACCTTGTGGCCTTGTGTGGTAAAAGTACATTATGTAAATACACTGGTGTGAGACTGTATCGAGCTTTGAAAGCCAGGAACAGAACCTTAAAAGCCCTGTAGGTAATTGGTAGCCAATGAAGTGTTGCCAGCACTGGGGTGATATGTTCATGCTTCCTTGTTCTGGTCAAAACACGAGCAGCTGTATTCTGAACCAGCTGGAGGCTCTTTAGAGAGGTATTTGAGCAGCCACAAAAAAGGCCATTGTAATAATCTAGCCTTGACATGACAAAAACGTGTATCAATTTTTCTGCAGCCCCTAGTGATAAGAAGTGCCTGATTTTTGCAATATTCCTTAAGTGGAAGAAGGCCACTCTGGAGATATTTTTAATGTTTTAGAGTCAAAGGTAAGATCTTTTACAGCCAAGGGCTTGGCACAACCAAATTTGCCGATGCTGTCGTCCAGGTCTAAAGTAGGGCTAGATCATTTCTCCCTTCTCTTTTTGGGACCTAAAACCAGCATTTTAGTTTTATCCAAATTAAGAAGCAGAAAATGAAAGGTCGCCCAAAAACGAAAGGTCACCCAAGCCGTAATATCTGCTCCACGCCTCTAAGCGAGTAAACTCTAGTGCCACACATTGTGTTTTTGAGACGTATAGCTGCGCATCATCAGCATAGCGTAAACTCTTCACCATAGAATGAAGGTGATCACTCAGAACGGTTTTGTATTTATTGCCATTTACCTTGCCCCCTAAGGGGTTGAGTGGACCAAAACCATGCCAGGAAAATGTACCCCACACCATAACAGAGCCGCCAAAACCCTTATTTTAGTGGTTCCTTTATTTTGGCAGTTACCTGTATCTTATAGCATGTTCACCGGCCCTCCCAGCACTCCCCCCCCCCCCATCCCCCTAACCCCCCCCCCCGAACAAAACCATCCAGTAAAAGAACAAGCCCCAGAGCCCCCATCCCTGGAAACAACAACAAATTAAGGAGTTTATTATCAATTGCCTGCCTGTTGCTAAATGGCTTTCCGTACACTTGGATGATCAATTTGAGCAGGGTAAATTGAGTGTGAAACGGACAGCATCTGGTAATCTGTTTATTGGGCACCGGGAGAGAAGGAGAGCGATAGGGAAGGAGGTGATGAGGGCGACCGGTGAAAGTGGGAGGAGCATGCCAGCTGTCACTCTAAATGCCCTTTTCCCCTTTTCTGTCATGCTTTGAAATAGTATTTTCCCACTTAAGTCCATACTTCTAACACCAGACTTATTCCGACACACTTTACAGCGTTGTGGAAATTCATTTTTTTTTTTTTTATTGAATTATTTCCCCCTCCAGATAAAATACCATAAAATCCATGGATTTTTTTCCCCCAGCTTGCAGACTTTGACCTGCGATTCATTTTGACTGTCCATCCATCCGTCTGTCCGTCCGTCCGTCTATCCAAACATCCACGAGTGGAAGGTGAGGTCATCGGTAACAGCAGCAGAATCTTTCCCCAATGAGGAAGTGCACGTTTACCTTTTTGCGCTTGATCAATCCATCACGTTTAGATAAGACTGTGAAGGGAAGTGCCCCGTTTCTCGGCAAGAACACACACACACACACACACACACACACACAGCATTAGCAGAGCCATTATGCTTAAAATAAACAGCCGTGGTACAAAAGTGAGCAAAATGACATCAGGGCGTCCGTATCCTGCGATATGCCTCCTTATCCCGAATCACCAAGGTTACGCAACATCCAAATTCTCATTAAGGGCAGACTTTAGCCCCCCGTTTGACTGCGCCAGCGCCACTCTCGGCCTTACGTCATCGTCCAAGCTGACAGTCACTGAGGCTGGCTCTGATATCGCTGTCTGTCACTGGCATGGGCCTTCAGCCGAGCCGGTTACAGCACTATCCCTTGGTAACCATCTGTGGCGGGTCGGTTCACCCATTTTTCTCCCAATTTTTAGTAGCCAATTATACCCCCTTTTTTTCATGTCAATTATCCCCACCCTCGTATAAAAGGTTGCTGTCGTAGTCCTGAGACCGGTAGTGGGTGCTGTACCGCCTCTTCTGAGCCGGCACCTGCCACGGTTACCGTAACACACAGGACCACTCATATATGCAGCGAGCTCATCTCCCATCCCTGGGGCGGACAGCCAATTGCTGCCCCCCTAGTGGCACCAGAGCCAAACTAGGTAGAATCCTAGATAGAATCGAACCTCGGTCGCAGTGGGCAGCCTTGAACGTTCTTTTACTACAAAGCTCATTACTTGAGTCACCAAGTCTCGAAGGCACAAGATTTTTCCCCCTGCCCTTATTCTTTGTAGTCAAGGCCATTAGCCTGACTAGCTAAAATGTTATCTATTTATTTATTTATGTGATTTTTCCCCCGTTAATGTCCCATTTGGGACTCTGGTCCACTAAAACATTGTCTCCCAGACAATTTCACCAGGTTGGGCTGTCTGCTCTCCCATCATCGTTATGCCAACCATACCGGCATAGGACACACTGCAACAATGTGGTTCATTTCTTGCACATGTGCTTATATAGTCTAGTCGCCCATTCAGGTCTTGATTTCTTGATGCCCCCCCATGGGGTCACAGCACTGCATTGCTGGGGGCACTGATCCTAGCGACGCGGTGTTGCTGGGGCGATCCCGGTGGTTGCCTAGCAGATACACCATCTGCTGGCTGTTGGATGGGTCTGAAATGGGCCTCCTGGGAAGAGTGCAGCCTGTCTCTGGCAGGACATGGATGTGTGCAAGATACACTCCTCCAGTATGCTCACCTGCAAGCCACTGATTATTCCACACAGCACACTACAGGAGAGCTAGTGCTCCAATAAGGAGAAAGCTACAAGAGCTAGCTTGCCTAGCTGGTAAACTGTAGGAACCGGGTGAGTAGCTTGGCAAACAAAAGCAACGTCAGCCCAAGTAATCATGGCAGACTTGAGCCAACCCTACCCCCTACAACACAGGTGTCAAACTCATTCCATCGAGGGCCGAGTGTATGCAGGTTTCTGTTGCAACCAATGCACTACACCAGGTGATTTCACTAATTAGCTCACTTCTTCAACTAAGGAGGGAACCTAATTGAAATCACCTGGTGTAATGCATTGGTTACAACAGAAACCTGCACACACTCGGCCCTCGATGGAATGAGTTTGACACCCCTGCCCTACAGTAATAAGTAAAAGGAAAGTAAATGTACTTTGTTAGTGTCCAGCCACTGCTGGCCCCCAGCTATACTCAGCTAATGACAGAGGACTTTAGACATGGCTAGGATCGAGTTCAACGTGTACTCTGAGTGAATGCATTTTACAGGCTGAGTCAGTCAGAAGTTTCACTAACGGTGAACACTACTAGTTGTGTCACCTTGTGTGGATTAAAGGTTTGAACTGCAACCCACACCACTTACTGTAACTGAAATGGTCCCTTTTTCAACTTTGGTTCACTCACTTCGGTTATTTATTTATTTATTTATTTTAATAAAAAGTGAATTGGCCTAAAAATAAGGAAGAGAGTCTGTGTGCAGGCGTATGTGCATTTCTCAACACCCCTGTGTATATCCTACTTATCTAACACATATTTATACGATTATGTCTTATTTGATTAACGGATTGGCTCATCAGAAGTTTTTTTTATGAACACGCCAGGCGTTGGGGACAATTCCAATTTAAATTTCTTGAAGTGAGGAATCGATCACAAACTGGAATTACAAACAATAAGAGCAATGGAATTGCAGTTGAATGGGAATTGACATTTTGTATTGGAGTTGAACTGGAACTGGATTTAAAGAAATGGTTTGGAAAAGGAATTCAATTGATGGGATTTAAAGGGATATAGGGAACTGAACTGGGATTTAACAGGTGGAATTGACCCAAACTCTGGAAGGCACACTTGAATGTGGGTTAGGCCTTGTCAAATGTGACCACAGCATGCAGGACATGGCCTGGGTTTGGGGGTTGGGATGCAGTGCCTGCAACCAGTATCGAAAAATACCTTGACCCAATTTATTGCTTATCCCCCATAAATGCAAAAACAAAAATAAACCCACACTGAGAGTTGTACAATTTCAGAAATGGAAAATCGATGGAAAAATAGAAACGGTGTGTTGGAGAAACGTATGCTTAGTTGTAAATCATTTAATACTTATTATATTATATATATTATATTATATATTATATTATATTATATTATTTGTGTATTGTATATATTATATTTTACTTTTTACTATCTTATTTTTTTTTATTTTACTGTATTCTATTGTGTACTGTTGTGTTGTGTTTGATCTTCAAATGTGTACGTCAAAAAAACCTGAAACTTGAAACTTAAATGTTTTTTCATATTTATTTGGATTAGTTTGATCTTCAAAAAAAGTCAAAAAACCTGTGTTAAACTGTGTACAGCATAGATCACAATATTTCTTAAATGATATAATATGAGAATCTAAAATAGTTATTTGAGAACTGCATGAATAAGTCAATGAAAACAACAAAAGCTTGAAAACATCTCAGCTTGGTTAAGAGAGAGAGAGGAAAAAAGCTACGAGGGATTGTGTGCTGTCAGTATGAAATGCAGACGGCTTTAGTTTGGCATTTCCTCCAGTTTGGAGAGCCCTGCCGGGTACGTCTCTGCTTCTCTGTGTCTGCTTCGCTGCTTCCACCACACACACGTTTGATCTGTTCCTTTTACCCCTTTATTTTGACATTTTTGTTTCTGATTTTTTACAGTTTTTCTCCCAATTTAGTAGCCAATTATACCCTCTATTTATTTTGATTCGCCCTCCCCCACAAACTCGGCACGGGGAAAGCTAATTCTCCGAGGCCGGCGATGATCCACCTCCTCCGAGACGGAACTCGCCCTGCTACTCTCTGGAGACATCCTTTGTGCTTCTCGAGGAGTTTGTAGCCAGCTCACCCTCTGCCCTCCCCCTGGGGCGGACAGCCAATCGCCGGCCGGCCAGAGTCAGACTGACGTAGTGGGGTTTCGAACTGCAACCGCAATAGGTAGCTCGCACTCACAAAACACCAGTCAATGTGGGTGTGTTAGACCGCTACGCTATCCGAGGCCCCTCTTTTACCCCTGTTTGTTTGCTTCTCTACATCGCTGCATCTCCCACACTTCTCTGTGCCCTCCCCTGCACTTTCCTCCGTCACTCTCACCCCCTGTGAGGCCTCTCCTCTCTGCCTCCACCTGTGCTCTCCGTGAGGACAAGGCCTGAGATGAGGCGATCCTGGCACAGCAGAAGCCAGGGGTGTGTGATCTCTGAAATCGTTCTTTGTTTCCTGAAGCACATCGGACTTACATGAATCCAGGCAATTTGAAAGGGAAAGAGGTTATAAACTCTTGAGAAAGTTGAGGAAAGACCAGAGCAGTATCGTTGTATTTATTTTATTTTATCTTTCTGAAAACACGTGCATCTTTTTTTTAGTTCTGGACTGCATGATTTTTTGTGGAAAATTAGACGAATGACAAATATCTTTCTGCTTTTTTGTGCGTGTGCGTTTGTGTGGCTGTCGACGTGTCAGAAAACCTGAAAGATCTCCTTCATAAAAAAGATTTTGCCATATCAAACGAGGGCCTCTATTCAAGGTTCATTTAGAAGAAAAAATAAATTTCTTGTTGTTGTGCCCTATTTTTTTTTAGCGATAGGGATGACCAGCTGCTGCGATTGGAACAAAACACACGCGAATCCCAAACACAACAGAAAATGTTCGAAAAAGGAAGGAAGCTGATGGCTGGGCGCAGGCACATGCACGGACGCCCTGTTTTTTGTTTGTTTTGTTTTAGTATTAGGTGTCCTTTTCAGCACCCCCTTCCCCGCCCCATGACCATGAGCCCCTGACAGTTGACCTGATGCGGAGCGTGTTAGGTGTGGGCTTGGGTCACCCGCGCGTGTGCCTGGGCCATACAGAACAGACGCTCACAGCTGGCCATTTATGAATCAGCGGTGGAAATTAATAACTGCGTCGCTGTTTGAACAGCACGGTGGTTTATGAACGCTCGTCCATCAGGAGTCATTTACGGAAAGGCACAGATAAAGGCTCTCATTAACATTTACCGAAAGGGGAAGTAGGGCTTCGTAGAAATAGAGGAATCTGCAGACGGCGGTCCCGTTCTCAGACGTCACATGACCTCTAATGACCTCGGACTGCATTCACAGGTTCACGAGAAGCCATTGTTGGCACGACACACAGGTGCTCCTGTCCTAGCACCATTGAGACGTGTCGTGTAACCGCGTGAGTGTTTCCGTTAGCGCTCCACAGATGGACAGGCGCCCCCCCGGGCTCCTCGAGGTTCCGGCCGTCTCCGTGCGTTTTCCCTCTCGTCTCGTGGAGAGGAGTCACAAGATGTGTGGCACCAGCAGCAGCGCCCGGCCCCGTGCGCCCGCTGTGCCAACCTCTCCTTCCTCTCCAGCCCCGCAGCGCGTTTCAGCACCGTGCCCCAATGACACATGCCCCAACGTCGCGCCATTGCAAAATCAAAAACCTTCTTTTTTTATTTTATTTTTATTTTTTTGTAATCCCTTATTATTGCTTTTTTTTTTAAATATGTGAGCAAACCCTGTAAGGTCCCTGCTTACTCAATTTAATAAAAAAGTTAAAAAACATTTATATTTTTAAACCTTTTCCTTCCCAGTGTTACAGGTATGGTATGCAGCTGCCTACAACAATGTCTATCGCTGTATTACTGCACTGATCTCGTGCGCAAACTATGATTGTTCCTACCATGTATTTACCTTGTAAGTCGCTCTGGATAAGTCTGCTAAATGCTTAAAATGTAAATGTAGCAAACATACTTCAAATGCAATTTCCAATTTCCGTATACGGTACTATAGGCAGGCAGTGTGGTATAATGGTTAGGGAGCTGGGCTTGTAACGTTAAGGTTGCAGGTTCAATCCCCAGGTGGGACACTGCCATTGTACCCTTGAGCAAGGTACTTAACCTGAATTGCTTCAGTTAATATCCAGCTGTATAAATGGATTGTAAAGAAATGTAAACTGTAAGTCGCTCTGGATAAGAGCGTCTGCTAAATGCCTGTAATGTAATGTAATGTAATGTAATGTACTATACCATGGAAATAAATGAACTGAGCCGGTAACGTGTTGGTCGTGTTGAGCAAGGGGCGTAAAATGAAGTGACTGTGTGGTGTTGGTTGAAGACTCACACAGGCCATGCTGGACTGTGGACAGTGCTCAGTATCCTCTGGAGCTTTGCACTCGGCACTCAGCAAAACCCCCTCTCCGCCCCCTTACCAACAAGCGTGTAATGAAATGTGTAATTCGGTTAAAAAAAAGATATCTTTACTCCTCCAAGTTTCTGAGGTAAGAGGTCCACAAGGCCTGGTGCACAATGTACTGTAAAGAGAGCACAGTTTGTGAGGCTCTTTTTTACTGAGGCCCGGGGGAACAGTACTGTTCATTCAGGCTCGGCACATGACCCAACAGTGGAGGGGGGAAAAACCCCACAAGGCCACATTGTGAAGTCCCATGGACTAATCGTGTTAGGGCCCAGTTAAATATACACTATGAATTAAAAGGCTGTTAACCTTTCAACGTGTATACTAAGCACAGTTTAAAATAGGGCGTCAGAGAGCCCTCCTTTTACATTAACTTGGGACCAGCTCATACCGAGCACATGTAAACTGGTATAACACTGGGTACCAGATTTTAATATAATAATATAAATATACGCCATTTAGCAGACGCTTTTATCCAAAGCGACTTACAGTAGTGTATGCATACATTTTCAGTATATGTGGCCCCAGTGGGAATCGAACCCACAACCTAAGCATTGCCAACGCTGTGCTCTACCAACTGAGCCACAGAATTAAGTGTTAAATTTGTATTTTTATTAAGTATTCAAATGAGCTAGCGTAATACCTGAATAATTTGGGATGCGAATAATATAGTAGCAGAGTAGTTCCTTTGTCAAAAGATGTTGGGCCCTCGGTGGCGTAACGGTAAAGGCACTCACCCGGAGTGCAAGTTGCTCACTGTGGCCGGGGTTTGATCCCCAGCTGTGCCAGCCTGGTTCTGGTTGTGAGCCCCGTTTGGGGGGCGGCGATTGGCTGTCCGTCCCAGAAGGAGGGGGAGGGAAGCTGGCAGGAGCTCGCCACATGCAAAAGTGTCTCTGTGTGTATTGGAGTTACGGTCGACAGCTTGGCGAGTTCCGTGTCAGAAGAGATGGTTTGGTGCCTGTGTCACTGCCGGTCCCAGGGTTGTAGCGGCGAGCTCGTAATACGAGGGAAGGGACAGTTGAATTAGAAATAGGGTACAACTGGCTACCAAATTGGGAGAAAAAAACTAAAAAAATATCTACATTTTTCAAATGGAAAATATAAATATGTGTAAGTGGCCATTATCTCACAGTGAGACTCCAAGGTAAGTATTATACAGGAACACAAGCACCAAAGCTACATCAAAGTCCTGATCTTCGGAAGCCGTGACCAGTTTCCATACATCTGTCTCGAAGCATTCTCTACCTCACACGGACCGGCGCAAGGATCACGTTTCAGCGCACACGCACACCTCGCCACACACGTTAAGATAAACAGCGTCTCACCTGGCGCACCTGCAGCCTGTCATTACGTGCCGCCAAGCAGCAGGCCTGAACCCGGGGGGGCATGTGCACAAAGAGTCTAAGAGTAGGAGTGCTGATCTAGGATCAGGTTTCCCTGTCCATATCCTAACCATATCCATTATGAGCCAAAAGGCTAAACTGATCCAAGATCAGCACTGAGGGGAGAAGAGAACGCAGACGAACGAGACAGCTGCCGGCTCCACAGATCAGATCTGGGGCCATATGTACAAAGATTCTTAGAGCAGGAGTGCTGCTGGTCCAGGATCAGTTTAGCCTTTTGGCTCATAATGGATAAGGTTAGGATATGGACAGCGGAAACCTGATCCCAGATCAGCACTCCTACACGTCAGAGTGTAAACTACACAGCGGCTTGCCAATCAGACCGGCCCACTCAAGACCGTTTCAACGAATCACGTAAGCAGAACAGACAGGATGTGCCGGCGCCGGGACAGGTTGGCATGATAAGCCTGGGTCTTCCCCATCTCTCTGCCTCTGGCCCAGCGCACACTCATGAGCTCTTCGAATGACTAACCCAGAAAATACTCATATCAGAGGTTCTGACCTTTAAGTGTGTCTCCTTGACTGTCAGCGAAAATAAATGTTGTTGAGGCGGGCTGAATTTTAAAAATAGGTTTGTACACGCTCTCAAAAAACAATCAGGTTGTACAAGTTAGAATGATATAACGTCAGAGCTAAATGTTTCTACAGCATGCACGCTTTATCAGTGTCTGTTTACTTTAAATATTCCTAACCCAAATAAAAACGATCAAGTTTGTATTGTGTCATACTCAGCTTGCAATTCTAGTATGTGTGTGTTTGGATGTCTACACATCTGTGAGAGGTCAAATTAAAGAAAGCTAATAATGACAAATGTGTTTGTGTCTAGACTACAAAATGTGCCTTTTACCAAGGCATTTACATTGACATTTTAAGCATTTAGCTCAGGAGCGATTTACAAAAAGTGCATTCATACATGGTAAGATTAAACATGGTTAGTGCAAGAGATCAGGGTAGTAACTCTGTAATAGACATCACTGTTGACAGTTGAACTATTCTTTTTGCCTTTTTAAGGCAATTATTGGTCTCCATTTTTTTTTTAAGTTTCAAAAAATGTTTGTTCTCTGTCGCTGCTTGCTTTTGGGGGGTCTAGGCCTGGGCTCCCTTCTGTTAAGCATTTTGTGACAATGCATTTGTGAAAAGCACTATACAAATACATTTGATTTGATTTGATTTGATTTGATTTATCGCTGAAAAATCCTACAAAAATCTGGCCAAAATAAGGAAATTGCTCCAAATCTCATTGAAACTTTGTTTAAATCCATGTCTATCTCTTTTCCCGGAGTTTTCCTACCTGAACGCGGTAAAGCATCCAGAGGTTCTTTGGGCAGTCGAGTGGTTTTTCTTTCTTCTTCCAAACAGCTATACCTTTAAATGTGAGTGACGTCAACTCTGGGAGGCAAAAAAAACAACATAGAAGCATGGTGCAAATCAAAACAAGCGTGCTTTTTTTTCTGCCACGAGACTTGTGATAGATATATCGCTCTTCCTCATACAGACATTACATAAACATCATGTTATCCATGTCACACTCAGAAAAACCACAGACCAAAGACAGGCACGGATGTGAGTGCCTGTGTGTGTGTGTGTGTGTGTGTGTGTGTGCGCCTGTTTGTGTGTGTGCGCCTATGTATGTATGTGTGTGTGTGAGTGAATGTGTGTGTGCCTGTGTGTGTGTGAGTGAATGTGTGTGTGCCTCTGTGTGTGTGTGTGTGTGTGTGTGTGTGTGTTTGTGTGTGTGTGTGTGTGTGTGTGTGTGTGTGTGATTGTGTGTGTGATTGTGTGTGTGATTGTGCGTGTGTGTGAGTGTGTGTGTGTTTGTGTGTGTGTGTGTGTGTGTGTGCATGGTTGTGTGTGTGTGTGTGTGTGGAGGAGGAGGAGGAGGAGAGGAGAATGGGGTCCTACATTTTTATGCACATCCTGCTGAAAATGATGACATGCTCAACACCACTAGGCTGAAGGGGAAGCTATAGATAGACGTGGAGTGCCTGTCACATTTTTTCATTCTTATTTTCCTTTTGTGGTCTCTGTTCCATGTTCTGGTCAGATTCATTATAGTCTAAATACATTTAAATGCCGCGCATTTAATCTGATAAAACATCTTACCTGAATAATTATTATACATTTAAAACGAACAGATTTTAATGCTAACCGTTACCTAGCCTATATTAATTGTTTACCTGTAATTAACAATGCATTCTTCCTCATTAACTTTATCCATTTGTCCCATGATGCATCACTGTAGAACCCAGTGGTGGGCCGTCAGGGCCTGCAAGGCCTTCTCTGCTGGCCTAAAAAATATCTGAATCACAGACTGATGTTAATTATATTTTTTCCATGAATACTTATTAAATAATTCCAAATGGCCTGTCCGCTTCCTTTCATAGCTGTTCCCCTGGTTGCGCTGCTTCCAGATGTGTATTTTCATATTAAAGCATTTAACCAATCACATTTCAGCCATCATTTGTTGCCAGGGTCAAATAAATCTGCCTGGAGGCCTTCTCAGTTCTGCAGGCCCTGTAGCATAAAATAAGTGTTGATCAAACTGTTGCTTCAACCAATCAGATTTTGAGTTGGGGACACGAAGGCCTTCTAGAAGGCCTAGGTAACGTCAGCGTATTCACACCCTTTGATTGGATAGTCAGAGAGTGTCTGACTATGATGTAATGTGATTGGTTAAATGCTTTAATATGAAAATACACGTCTGGAAGCAGCGCAACCAGGGAAAAGCTATGAAAGGAAGCGGACAGACCATTTGGAATTATTTAATAAGTGTTCATGGACAAAATATAATTAACATCAGTCTGTGATTCAGGACATTAAGCGGACATTTTCAGCCTAAAGCGAATGAAAACTTATGCCAGAAATACGACAGGGCAGGCTCGACTTTCAGCATTAGCTTCGATGGCGATAGAAAAGGACTTCTTGATGGAACTGAAACACACGGATAATCTGTATGACAGAGTAATTGAACTCTTTTGAGGAAAGAAAGGAGGATGGATTTTGTGTACAAATAATAAGGATTTTTGGTGAGTAAAATGTTGCTATTTTTCAGTCTTCAGTCATGTTTCATTTTTGTTCTGTTCCCTGTCTGTCATTGTTCCTGTTCGAGTTCCTCTCCTTGTCTTGTCATGCACTTCGGGAAATTCTGTTTCGTTTTTTTAGGGAGGAGGAGGAATGCATGAAGAAATCTGCGTGCGAATAAAGCGGAACGTGAGAAGCGTACAGAGATAGGACGAGAGAGAATGACAGTAATAGTTAGAAGCGTGAGATAATTAGTGATTAGTAGTGTTAGTAACTTAATCTAAATCCCTAATGTTAGTAGATTAGTTGGTTAGTACTATATACATCTAACTAATATATACAAAGTGTAATTAGAAAGTAAGAAGGAAGTAAAACGAGATTAGAAACGAAGACGGAAAAACCGAAACATCCCGAAGTGCATGACAGAACGAGAATGAAACATGACTGAAGAAAGATAAATAAACAAAGTGCAAAAACAAACCGAACAGACACTCAAAACATAACAATAAGATGGCTTTTATAGCCATAAAATAGTTATTGAGGGGTGGATTGATTCAGACGGAGCACTACTGAAGGCCTAGGTGTGAAATGCACGGCCCGCCACTGGTAGAACCTGCATGTGCAGTGTGGAGGCACAGTTAAAAAAGGAACACCATCAAAATGCATCACGATAGTAAATCAATGGATTGCATTCATACGGCGTCTTTCGTCTCACGATCTCAAATCGCTTTATCGTTATCCGCTAAACCAGGAGAATCCCTCAAACTCAGTCCTGGGTTTGCACCCACGGTGCATGCAGAATTTATTTTTTGTTCCAACCACAATTGCAGCCTCTGACGAGCTTTTAATTGTTCTTAATCAGATGTAATGTTCGCAGAAGTATGATTTACCGCGTGACGTCAGAAATCGCTACGCACATCGTGAGAATATGTCGGTTTGGTTGAGAGCAGCAGCTTTTCCCTTATCAGTGGTGATGGAAGATAATATTTTTTTCGCAGCGTCTGGTGGTTGCCCTCCACTTACACAACCGTTCTGTCAGCATCTGTTTCTTACTTTCTTTTATTTCGTTTCTTTTTCCCTTTTCTTCTCGCTGATTAAATTGTCGTGTTCGTCTGTTCTTTTTTGGGGTTTTTTTGGAGCTCGGGCATGCTCGCGGCGGCGTCATCGCTGGATTGCCGAGCCCTCTTAACTGCATCAGCATGGCTCCGTGGGACGCAGAGAGGCGCGTTTCACTCACTCACCTTCCGGTCGCTCTGTCCAGATGACTGTGCAGCTGTTCCCGCTCGCCTGTCCCATAAACCACGCCGCGTTTAGTGCTGGGAAGAAGCCCTCGTCTGACTCTTCTCTCTTTAGGTGATCCAGAAATTTGAATGCACCATAATGTTTTATTTCTTTCAAATAAATGTATATCCGATTTCCCCCTGTTCTTCTCCCAATTTGGTGGCCAGTTGTACCCTCTTATTTTATTCGAGCCCGCGGCACCATCTCTACACGACAAGCTAATGCCCCGAGGCCGGCGATGATCCGCCTCCTCCGAGACGGAACTCGCCCACCTGTCTTTACAGGACGCCCTCCGCGCTTCTCAGCGAGCTCGTGCCGGCTCTCTCGCCCTCCCCCTTCACCCTGGGGCAGACAGCCAATCACCGCCCCCCCAAGCGGGTTTCAAACTGCGGCCGCAGTGGACAACTTCCATTCCAGATGAATGACCATTAGACTGAATGCCATTCCAATGGCAAACAGGCAATGCTTCTGATCCACTGTAGCAGGGGCAGATTACTGAGCGTAACCCCCTGAATGCACCATAATTCAATTCCCGTCTCGCCAATCTGGCCGCAATGGCAAACAGGCAATGCTTCTGCGCAGAAGAGTGGCCCTGTAAACTCAAGATTGAAGAGGCGTCCGCCTTCGTCACTACCGGTCACAGGGACATAAACTCACATTACTAAGGGGGATTGACATAAAATAAAGAGTCTAATTGGCTACCAAATTTCTGGGATAAAATCCAAAAAAAAAGTGGCGCGTTCTTTGACATAACTTGTGATTTTCGTGAGAAATCATGCAGCCTGTTTTTCTGTCAGCCCTGGTACGCTTAAAGCAAGGCGTGCCAGCGTTTCAGACGAGCAGGTATCTCTGTCTTTCCTCAGGCACATAAAGTAGTTCAGAAGTTCTGGGACGTTCCAGATTTTTCCAAGAGGAATGACGCCCATCAGGAAATTCGTAAGCGCAAAGCTTGCACTAATCGATGTCACAGATAGCCTCACCTTAGGTGCACTCTGCGTTGGCTGCCTGCACTGTGCAGGTTGAGAATAAATGTACAAATAAAATGTAAAAAAAGATAAAATCCTATCAATACGTTTGTGAATACAAGTCTGTGGTGTGACGATTTTGTATTTTTGACTTCCACAATCGGTAAACGCCTCCAGAGAAGCCCTTCACACCAAGCCAAGGCTCCTGCTCTTTACCTCAGGGTGTCTGTAGTCATGGCGGTGCTGTTCCCTGCCCTCCGTGGCTCATTGTGCCCATAGCCCCAGGGACGTAACTACCTGTAAAGATCATCTGCAGCTCCCTGCAGAGCAAGCCTGGGGCTTGTGACTCACACAGGAAATGGACAATTTTTATTTTATTTGTTTCAGATTTTTTCCCTCTTTTTTCTCCCAATTTAGTGGACAATTATACCCTGTATTTTTATTTCAATTTGCCATCCCCATACGAACTCACCGCCCGTCTCTATGAGACAAGATCATTCTCCAAGACAGCGAACTCCGATTCCTTAGAGACAGAATTTGCCCACCCACGTTCTGGAGACTCCCTTATGTGCTTCTCAGCTAGTTCGTGCCAGCTCACCCTCCCCCCTCCCCCTGGGGTGGACAGCAAAAGCCACCTCCGATCGGGGCTCCCCACCAGGGCCAGTCTGGTAGAGACGGGTTTTGAACCGCGACTGTGATAGGCAGCTCACATTCGTAAACGAGTGCATTAGCCCGCTACGCTATCGGAGGCCACTCACACAGTCAATTTTTATATTACGGTCAACCTGCATTACTCTTAAATTACAAATAATATCATGATCAAACAAATGCTGCAGGCTCCCTGAACATTTAGCCTCATTTCCGAAAGCAAAAAATGTCAAAGAAAAAGGGGGCCAAGCTCTGTTTGGGTTTTGAGAGTGGCGTGACCCTTTTTTTTAGACGTGAGGAAAAGCTGTTACACTGACACCAAAGGAGGAGGAGAAGGAGAAGGAAGGGGGTGAGAGGGGGAGAGGAGAAGTGATCCAGATCCACTGACCCTCCGAGTGAACTCCTCTCCCAGGCGCGGTGTCCTCACATGGCCCTGGCCCACTCACCTCACCCCAGGGAGAACATACGGATTGCATATGTACTTGGCAGCGGTCCACACCCAGAGAGCCACATTCCTGCGCAGCCTGCCTGTGGAGGCCCTCGACGGGGAGACGTACCCTCCACGCTCCCCGCTCTCCGCCAAAAATGAAACTTTTTTTTTTAAAGCTCTGACGAGCCATGCTATGCCAAAATCCTAAATTAAAAACATAGCCATTCTCTCTCTCTCTCTCTCTCTCTCTGTCTCTCTCTCTCTCTGTCTCTCTCTCTCTCTCTCTGTCTCTGTCTGTCTCTCTCTCTCTCTCTCTCTCTCTGTCTCTGTCTCTGTCTCTCTCACTCTCTCTCTCTCTCTCTCTCTCTCTCTCTCTCTCTCTCTCTCTCTCTCTCTCTCTCTCTCTCTCTCTCTCTCTCTCTCTCTCTCTCTCTCTCTCTATCTTAAAGCGCACTGCACTTTTCGGTCAGCGTGAAATTTCCCACCTCTGTGACTTTGCACATATCCGTAGTCCATCCATAGTCCTCAGCTGATCTGCTTGATCTACAAGCTTGGCCCTGAAATGTCATATATTTCAGTCAGTTTCCTACTCGGTGAGTTGTGGGCCTCATTTAAGCTCAATGAAGCTCGTCCTGCTGTAAACCCCCCCCCCCAGGACGAGACAGTCATAATCCAACAGCAGTGTGTTGCCTGTAAACATTACTCTCTCTCTCTCTCTCTCTCTCTCTCTCTCTCTCTCTCTCTCTCTCTCTCTCTCTCTCTCTCTCTCTCTCTCTCGTCGTACTACACACCAGAGGAGACTGCAGACCTTCATTGGATTGAACATTTCCGTAACATCTGGACAACAACTGCTGGAGATATCGCTCACACACACACACACATCGGGGTCGGAAAAGGCAGAACAGCTTGTGCACAGAAAGGCAAAGCGGATATTGTGAGAGTAAACCTGTGGATGAATGAAAGAGGGAGAAATCGTTAATATCACAGGAAGCCTGGGCTGTTATTTTGGTTCTGTACTCCAGTACTTTGAGATTGAAAGGATACAATGACAACGAGGTTGAAGTGCAGACTGTCAACTTTAATTGGAGGGTATTTTCACCGAGATTGGATGAACCATTTAGAAATTATAGAACCTTTTGTATATAGTCCCCCCCATTCTCAGGCACCATAATTAATTGGACAGTTTAACATAATGTAGAATAAAGTAATCATTTTTAATATTTGGTTGCATATCCTTTGCATGCAATGACTGCTTGAAGTCTGCGACGCATAGACATCACCAGACGCCGGGTATCTTCCCTGGTGATGCTCTGCCAGGCCTGTACTGCAGCCATCTTCAGTTCCTGCTTGTTTCGGGGACTTTTTGCCTTCAGTCTCCTCTTCAGCATGTAGAATGCATGTTCAATTGGATTCAGATCCGGTGATTGACTCGGCCAGTCAAGGATTTTCCACTTTTTGGCGTCAAAAACCCCTTTGCTCTAGCATGTTTTGGGTCATTGTCTTGTTGCATGATGAAGTGCAAAATGAGTTTGGAGGCATTTGGTTTTATCTGAGCAGATACAATATTTCTGTAGACTTCAGAATTCATTGCTCTACTTCTGTCTGCAGTCACATCATCGATGAAGACATGTGAGCCCGTTCCACTGGCAGCCATACAGGCCCAAGCCATAACACCCCCTCTACCATGTTTCACGGATGAGGTGGTATGCTTTGGATCATGGGCATTTCCTTTTTTTCTCCACACTTTCCTCTTTCCATCACTCTGGTACATGTTAATCTTTGTCTCATCTGTCCACAAGACTTTGTTCCAGAACTCTTGGGGCTCTTTTAGGTGCTTTTTAGCAAACTGTAAAATGGGGGGACCTTGTACAAAAGGTGCTGTCATTTCTAAACGGTTCATCCGATATAGGTGAAAATACCCTCAAATTAAAGCTGACAGTCTGCACTTCAACCTTATGGTATCCTTTCAAACTCAAAGTGCTAGAGTACAGAACCAAAATAACCAAAAATGTGTCACTGTCCAATGAATTATGGTGCTCACTGTACATATATATATAAACAATATATACTATATATATATATATAAACAATATATACTATATATAGGTATATATATACAATATATACTATATATATATATATATACTGTATGTTTCATTGTTAATACATAGCCATCAACTGCAACTCTGGTACACAGAGCCACTCCTATACGCAGCAAACTCATATCAGCTTCCCTCCCCCCTCCCTGGGGCGGACAGCCAATTGCCGTCCCCTAGCGGCACTCCTGGCCAGAGCCGATACTGGTATGACTGGTGGAATTGAACCCCGGTCGCAGTGGCCAGGGTCAAACGTTGTAACCGCTAGACCACCCGGGAGGCCTCAACAGGGCAATTTACGTTAATTTAACACGACCTGTGATTTACTAACAAAACTGGCAGCAGTGTTAGCATAATGGTTAAGGCTTGTAACACAAAGGTTGCAGGTTCGATTCCCAGGTGGGAACACTGCCGTTATACCCTTGAGCAAGGTACTTAACCTGAATTGCTTCAGTAAAATATCCAGCTGTATAAATGGATTGTATGTAAAGAAATGTGAACTGTGTAAGTCGCTCTGGATAAGAGCGTCTGCTAAATGCCTAAAACAAACTATTAACCCGCATCCACCAGTTATTGTAACAGCTATTCAAGAAAGCAAGTCTGGGGAAAATGGTGCAATTGTGTCAGACCAAAGTGGCAGTGTGCAAAACATGACCAGTGTGATGGTGAAGGAAAAGCGCGGCGCTAGGTAGCAGAGACAGAGGGCGTGCCCTCCCACAGGAATCGTGGGCAGAGGAAGAGCACATGCCAGGCCAGACTCATTTCCCTTCCTGCTCCCCGATGCCATCTTCCCAGAGATGATTCTGCCTCTTTGAGCCAAACTATTGTTTTCCTCCCTAAATAACCACGTCCTCCAAGCACTGTGTTCTTGTTTATTTACCAGGACAGCACAGCCACAATCGCAGCTGCTAATCTCACCTCTCTGAGGAAACAGGCAGCTCTTTCCCGGTCCCACTGCTCCACACACACACACACTCACGCACACACACATACGTATACACACAAATACACACTCACACTCACATACACACTCACACACACATACATATACACACTCATCCACTCACACATACACACTGACACTCATGCACTCACACACACTCACAAACACACACATACATATACACACTCATCCACACACATACACACTCATACTCATACACACACAACACACACACACATACACACTCACCACACACATACACACTTATACACACACACACACACAAACACACATATATAGACACACTCACTCATACACACTTACTCACACTCACACACTCACACACACACACACTCACACGCACACACACACTCGTCTGTTTGTCTTGCTCCAACTCTGGCCTCGGCTTGTCCGTTCGTGGAAGGGAGGCGGAGGCTCGCATCCCCAGGAGACGCAATCTTCGGCAAACCCCAGGGCCTGGCGAGCAGCGAGGCCGCTCCGCGACCCCCGTCTAACCACCGCACGACCCCAGAAGGCCGTTCCCCCGCGCGCAGACTCGGGGGCGCTGGAGAGCGTGCCTACGTGAGTCTGGAGGCTCCGCTTGCACGCCGAGGAAGACGTGGAGTGAAACGCCGCAGCCCTCCCACTCCTGAGTCACACAGGGCTGGGCCGGGGACACATTCCTACGACCGGCTGAATGACAGAGGGAAAGGACATTCTTAGAGACAGCGTGAGAGAGAACAGTACATTCACTGCGGTGGTTCTGTGTGGCTCAGTAGGTAGAGCATGGCATTGGCAACGCTTAGGTTGTGGGTTCTATTCCCACTGGGACCACATACACTGAAAAATGTATGCGTTCGCTACTGTAAGTCGCTTCGGATAAAAACGTCTGCTAAATGACATATATTATTTTTAGCATTTAGCAGACGGTCTTATCCAGAGCGACTTACAAGACGTGTATTACGTAATACATGGTAGGAAAAATCATAGTTTGCGCACGAGATCAGTGCAGTAATGCAGAGAAAGAGTGTGAGGGTGAGAAAAGGAATATTATGGGTGTCTCCGCTATTGGAGACAACGCCATTCCCCCACAAGAAATTCATTAAGGTTGTTCACTGTTCATCGTTGACGGTGGTGGAAAAACGCCGCTCCAGAATCTCCCATGGCCGTTCGATTAGGTTGAGATCTGGGTTGACTGTGGGACGTCCACGGCACATGGGTTATATCGTTTTCATGCTCGTCAAACCATTCCCTGTGCGACGGAAGCGTCCTGGGAGAGACCACTCCCACGAGGATAGAAATGCTTCACCACAGGACGAAAGGGGTTGAGTGGACCTAAACCAAAGGGCTGGCAGTGTAGTGTAATGGTTAGGGAGCTGGGCTTGTAACTCAGAGGTTGCTGGTTCAATTCCCGAGTGGGGGCACTGCCGTTGTACCCTTGAGCTAAAGGTACTTAACCTGAATTGCTTCAGTAAAAAATATCCAGCTGTATAAATGGATTGTATGTAAAGAAATGTAAACTGTGTAAGTCGCTCTGGATAAGAGCGTCTGCTAAATGCCTAAAATGTAAAATGTAAATGTAAACCATGCCAGGAAAATGCACCCCACCCCACACCATAACAGAGCTGCCAGAACCCTTCACCGTGGGAAACGAGCACTCGGGCCTGTGGGTTTCTTGTGGCGTGCGCCACACGTGCGCTCGTCCGCTCGCTGAGAACAAGGTGCAGGATGACTCATCGTGGCCACTTGACTCAGGAGCCACACCTGTGCGGAAGCACCTGCTTTCAAATATACTTCGTATCCCCTCATTTACTGACGCGTTTCCTTCAGTTTGGCAGTTACCTGTAGTTGACCCCACATTACACATCAAATAAAACAGGAATAAATAAAGAGACAGACACAATTGATTGTTTTTTTTTTTTTAGGTAACATAATTTATGTACAATTATGGCTTCATACAGCGATTGCAAAAGACTGTTGTTGCACGTTTTTCCGTTCTGAGCTGTTTATCTTTTAAAAATTATATTACAATAATGTCAGGCACTTGCACCTCGACGAGCGGTTTAGGAAAGCGTTACGGTCTCGCTGTTAAGGCTTTCCGTCTCGCTCGGTCACGCGGCGATTGTTACGCACGTTTTGCTCGGCGCTTTCCAGCCCAGACATAAACAGCAGGAATCATTTCAGGTTCATATTTCAGTATCAGCACAAACCAGTTGGTGAATTTTCCCTAATAACCCCTTTCAAACAACGAGTCTACTCTCTCATATATATTCTATATATTTACTCTGTAGATATATATATCTTTTTTTTCGTAATTCATAAATCAACATCGTTGCAATTACTTCCTCTTCTTGATTGTAAATCACGTGATAAAACTCTAATTATTTACTGTACACAAGATAAGAAATGTAACAGTTTTTTTCTCTCGTTTTTAATAAGCAACATTTTTACTCTCCGTTTACGAGAGTTTGCCCTGGTTATAAAAATTGATGAGTTAAAGAAGTGCAATATTATCATTTTCATCAGTCTATAAAAATTGGTCCAAAGATTCACCATCGAAACAAGGATTGTCCAACAAACAGCTCTTTGTGTACTATTGTTAATAACTTTAAGCATCATGTTATCTTTTTCGACTTTTTAAATTGTTTTCTTACAAACTGCAGCTAAATACAAGAATAACAGTGTCAGTTTACCCCAAAAAAAGCAGAGCACTTAAATCATTGCATCATCTAATATCTATATACTTCATTTTTTTTTTTACTCATATAATTATTTAAAACAAATACATCTGGGACATAAAACAGCTCTATATTACAACATAACCTGTTCCATCATCGGTAAAAACAAAACATAACAAAAAAATGGTACGAGAATGCATAGGTGAGATCATTTGCACAATTCACAAAACAATCCAACACTTTGCAATTATATATATATACATATATATATATATATATATATATATATAATTGAATGAATGATGTATGTATATATATATATATATATGGTTTTGTTTGTTTCTCATTTTATCTACTCATGGCATATAATTACGCCATGAACGTTAACGTAAAGGACCGATAATGTTTAACATCACATATGATGACACATTTTGAAATTAGTGAACACTGCACTTCTGGACAAACTAAAAAAAAAAAAAAAACATGTAAATCTATAAATCTCCCGGCAACATCAACATACTACAGACACTGTACTGTACATCGGAGAAAATTCATCTGAAACAATGTCTCTCATTCTGAGAAAAAGGCAGACATTGCTAAATGGCATAATTGTAAATTTGGTATCTTTTCATGAATAAAGTCAAAGAATATTTTCACAAACTGTAAACCTTTACTACATGTAAAAACAACATAACAGACTATTCATTTAATTCCGTCCAAGAGTTTAAGATACAGGTAAATGTGGATAGCTGTCCGTGTGCACTCTTATATCTCTCTTATATCTGTGTGTATAAACAGGCTATACATACGTGCGTGCGTGTACGTATTTATATATGTATATATATATATATATATACACACACATACACACATATGTACATACAGTACATCCATATATGAATCCATATATGTACTGTGTGCACATGAATATTCCAGTCAACGTACGCAGAGTTATTTTTAAAGAACGCAGGAGAAGAAAAACAACACTTTTACATGCAATGTACACGCGTCTCTTCGGTTAGGCAACACTTTCCAGTAATCAACAGGCAGGGGGAGAAAACACAAAACTTATCTGTTCAGCACAGCGAGGTGAACTTTAGAATCCATTATCTGCGTCAGAACCTCACATTACCTCCTGACATCTCCTAATGCACAAAGCGCCATCACACCCACCGCCAGAGAGAGGGAGGGAGGGAGGGGGGGGAGAGAGAGAGAGAGGGAGGAAGAGTGAGAGTGGAGGGAGGGAGGGAGGGAGAGAGAGAGGGGAGGGAGGGAGAGGAGAGGGGAGGGAGGGAGGGAGAGTGAGAGGGGAGGGGGGAGAGTGAGAGGGGGAGGGAGGGAGGGAGAGTGAGAGGGGAGGGAGGGAGGGAGAGTGAGAGGGGAGGGGGAGAGAGGGAGGGAGGGAAGAGGGAGAGAGAGAGAGGAGGGAGGAAGAGTGAGAGGAGGGAGGGAGGAGAGGAGAGGGGAGGGGGGAGAGAGAGGGAGGGAGGGAGGGGGAGAGAGAGAGAGAGGGAGGGAGGAAGAGAGTGAGAGGGGAGGGAGAGTGAGAGGGGAGGGAGGGAGGGGGAGAGGAGAGGGGAGGGAGGGAGGGAGAGTGAGAGGAGAGGGAGGGAGGGAGGGAGAGTGAGAGGGGAGGGGGGAGAGAGGGAGGGAGGGAAAGGGGGGAGAGAGAGGGAGGAAGAGTGAGAGGAGAGGGAGGGAGGGAGAGTGAGAGGGGAGGGGGGGGGAGGGGAGGGGGAGAGAGAAGGGGAGGAAGAGTGAGAGGAGAGGGAGGGAGAGAGAGTGAGAGGGAAGGGGGGGAGAGAGGGACCAGTATAAGCGTATAAGTCTATAAGGCCATGCTGTGCTGTAATGCGTCCTAGAGTTCTGATCAGGATAGGTCAAAATCTCTGGCCTGGTCACCACGCATGTGAAAGGGCATGGAGCAGCCCATAGCCTCAACGTAACCCCGTAATCACAGCTGTTGTCAAAGCAAATTGCAGACTCATCTCACTCAAAATCGAAACGTCAAGACGTTTACGCTCACCCCCCCAGACCGCAGATGTGCCCTCCACACATCGGTGTTTTAAAAAAAGAAAGAGGAGGGGAGGGGGAAGCCATGCTAAAATAAAAATCCAGTTAGGAGTCACCCTTTCAAGGATTAAGTTCACCAAGCCAACAGCGTTTCTACCGGGCAGATGGGGGCTCGCCATTTATGTTGACATTTCTTTTGGGGGGTTATTTAATGCCTTTCGGTTCTGCTATTTTCCGTAGGACAGCAACACAGCCAGCGGGCTTTAACAACTCTTTACTCTATCTCCCTAGTTCCAGAGACACAATCATGCCTTTGTGGAGAAATCATTGGTTTCAACGTGAAAAAAAATGAAAAAATGAAAAATGAAAAAAAGACTGTGGGACTTTCGACAGTCTGTACAAATGACATGGCTGAAACAAGAATCTAAGGAGACATAGGAAAATACATATCCAAAAAATTGATATCATCTGCACTTGAAACACATGAGCATATATATAAATATATGCAATTGTATATGTTTAATACACAACCTTTTTATGTTTAACTTATTTACAAGATAAATACATACAAAGCCTGCTAACAACCTTCAAGTGTGAGAATGATCCAACTTGAAATGGAACTTTTAAGTCAAATCCAGTTTTCAATGCATTTTCTTTCTTTTCTTTTTTTTTTCTGTTTTCAAAATAAAAGCCCCAATTGCTGTCCTGGTGTTTTTTTTTTTTTGGTCTTTTGTTTTTGTCATGGTTCTGTAAACTTGCTGTATGACAAACATATATACTCAATGTAGTATACCTAATACAGTATGATCTAAAAAAATTAAATAGAATAAAATAAACACCAAAAATGTGTTATGATGACAAAATAAATGTCCAAGAGTCCTTACAGACTCAGATTCACTTCCACGTCCCGCTTTGACTGCCCCCGGTCCAGACTGTATTTTCTGTACAAGCCATCATTCTCCCCATAGCCTAAACACGCAAGCTGGTTTTCCTTCCCGACAGCCCTGGGCAAAGCAGGGTTCAAAAGACTATTTTCACAGTGCTATGCATTTGTACTGCAGGGATACGCTGTGACATATCCAAGTCACTGCTGAAGGACATCACCGACGTTGTAACAGTTTGTGTTGTACAGAGTGTTGTAACACTCAAACAAGGATTCAAATAAAACTCATGTGAAAAGAAATGGAACAACCTGGAACAAGCCCTGGGTTCCCTTTAGACCTGTTTGGGATGCACAGGTGCCTGCGGTCGTATGTGTGTGTGTGTGTGTGTGTGTGTGTCTGTGTGTGTGTGTGTGTGAGAGAGTGTGTCTGTGTGTGTGAGAGAGTGTGTCTGTGTGTCTGTGTGTGTGTGTGTGTGTGAGAGAGTGTGTCTGTGTGTCTGTGTGTGTGTGTGTGTGAGAGAGTGTGTCTGTGTGTCTGTGTGTGTGTGTGTGTGTGAGAGAGTGTGTCTGTGTGTCTGTGTGTGTGTGTGTGTGTGAGAGAGTGTGTCTGTGTGTCTGTGTGTCTGTGTGTGTGTGTGAGAGAGTGTGTCTGTGTGTCTGTGTGTCTGTGTGTGTGTGTGAGAGAGTGTGTCTGTGTGTCTGTGTGTCTGTGTGTTTGAGAGAGTGTGTTGTGAGTGTGTATGTGTGTGTGTGAGAGTGTGTCTGTGTGTCTGTGTGTTTGAGAGAGTGTGTTGTGAGTGTGTATGTGTGTGTGTGAGAGAGTGTGTTGTGAGTGTGTATGTGTGTGTGTGAGAATGTCTGTGTGTGTGCGTGTGAGAGAGAGAGAGAGAGAGAGAGAGAGTGTATGTGTGTGTGTTGTGCATGCGCGTGTGTAAGTGTGTGTGTGTGTGTGAGAGAGTATGTGTGTGTTGTGCGCGTGTGTCTGTTAGTCCAATGTTGCCGTTGGAAACCAAAGGTTGGGTAGGCACTTTTTTGTTGTTTTTAGACTAAGCAGATCCTGTAACAACAGTGTAAATAAACTCAGCTATAACATTCACACAGAGTGTTTGGCACTTGTTTGCTATGTGAGTTCCAATGGCAGTCATTTATAAAAAAAATAAAACAATAATCATCTAAAGCAGCACATAACCTGTGTAAATGTCCCTGGACAGGAAAAGGCCCCTTTCTGCCAAATTTGGCAGGGCGAAAGCTAAGATTGAGAGAGAAAAAGCGATTTTTTTCCTTCTGTTCAAAAAACTATGACTCAAGGTGGAGGAGGAGAATGGCTTCTTTGGACTGCTTCTTTTTTTTTTCCATTTTCCGGATCAAGGCCCAGCTCAGTGCGAGGTGTTTTTAAGGTTCAACCTGTAAAAACAAGAACAAGGAACAATGTCAGCAGCAGCAGCTTGTCCTTTTCTAGATAGACTATCACAAACACGGCCTGAAGGCTTGCATTGTGTAACAAGAGCTACGCTTCCATTAGAATTTCACAGCAAATTAGACAATCGTGTTTACTCGAGCCCAAAAACACCCACAGACACAGGTGTTTCCACACACCATTTATTTAGGTGGTATCAAGCTCTACGTGCTTATTGGCTCAAGACTACCTGAATCAACGATTTGCACGTGAGAATCGCCAATTATTCTTGAAGCAGCCACATTGTGTGTGATTAACAGCTGTTTCCATTACCATCAGTGTGCATTTAGACCAGCAATTTGACATTCTTTCTGCAGTGTTAACTTAGGAAAAGTTTCCTATTGACAGATTTCACTGCATTCACTTCCTGCTTTACTAGTTCCTAGTAAACTGAAATGAAAAGTAGGTTAATTGCTAGAAAGGTCAAGGTAAGGGTACAGTTAGCTAGTTTGTGTGATGTGATGTCAAACGATTTACTGTCAATGTCTTGATAGTAGTATACTTGCTTTACGTTCTATGGGCTTGGCTCAGTTCACTCTACTACAAACAATAGCGGTACATGCGCAACCTAACCCGCTCTTCCCAAAAAGCTGTTCGTGTCGCAATGCCCATAGCGTATCGTGGGAACAATCATAACGATGTCTTCCCCCAAAAAATCCCTACGGTAAGACCATCCATCCATCCATCCATCCATTATCTAAGCCGCTTATTCCTGGTCAGGGTCGCGGGGGGCTGGAGCCTATCCCAGCATGCGTTCTGGGCGAGAGGCAGGAATACACCCTGGACAGGTCGCCAATCCATCGCAGGGCACTACACACACCATTCACTCACACACTCATACCTACGGGCAATTTAGACTCTCCAATTAGCCTAACGTGCATGTCTTTGGACTGTGGGAGGAAACCGGAGTACCCGGAGGAAACCCACGCGGACACGGGGAGAACATGCAAACTCCACACAGAAAGGCCCCCAGCCTGGATTCAAACCCGAGACCTTCTTGCTGTGAGGCGACAGCGCTATCCACTGCACCACCGTGCCGCCCCCTACAGTAAGACCTCAGGGGAAATCGACGAAGGGCCATTGTGTGAACCTGGAGACAGCAGCAGAGGGAGGGGGAGGGGGACGACGACCCACCTGTCTGTGTGTGCGTGTGTGCGTCCGCGTCCTCCCGGCGTCCCACTACCCTGACACCCAGCTGTGTGTGGTGGTCTTGACGCCGTGCGGGAACCCCTGCGGGGCGACCGTGGGGTCGAAGTTGAAGTCCAGCGAGTCCCCGTCCATCAGCGTGTCGTGCAGGATGGACTCGACGTCGCACTCGAAGCGCTCGATGGACATGTCGTCCAGGTCGCTGGGCAGCCGCTCGGGGTGGTGCTGGTGGTGGTGGTGCTGGTGGTGGTGGTGCTGCTGCTGGGGGGGCAGGCCGGCGCGCCCGTACCCGTTGCTGCTGACGCTGGCGCAGTAGCTGGGCAGCACGGCTCGGCCGTGGAGCGCCTGGTGGCCGTGGTGCGCCAGCTGCACGTGGGACTTGACCGTGGCCAGGCGGCTGGGCAGCCCACCGTGGGACATGGCGCTCAGGGGCAGGAGCGTGCGCCCGTTCATGCCCACCGACGTGGGCGGGGCCTGGCCGTGGTGGGGGTGGGGGTGGGGGTGGGAATGGGGGTGAGGGTGCGGGTGGGATTGGGGGTGAGGGTGAGGGTGGGGGTGAGGGTGCGGGCTCATCATCTTCCCCCCGTGGCCCGGCTGGGCCTGGCCGCCGTAGGGGGGCAGCATGCGCCCGCCCCCGCCCCCTCCGCCGGCCTGGGACACCACCGTCTCCACCGAGGGCATGAGCTCGCCGCCGGGGTCGCCGTCCGCGGTCAGCAGCTCCTTGAGGAGGCCGGCGGGGCAGCCGTAGGCGCCCAGGAAGGGGCCGAAGCCGGGCTTGCTCTCGGGCAGCGTGTGCATGGGCACGGGGGCCAGGGCGCTCAGGCCCGCCTGGCCGTACAGGCACTTGCGGTAGTCCTGCGGGGGCTGGGGGCCCCCCATGCCGGGGGCGCTGTACGGGGGGTACCCGGGGCCGGCCTGCATCATCGGGGAGGGGGAGGACTGCGAGGACTGGGCGCCGCCACTGCCTCCCCCTGCGGCCCCCTGCTGCTGGCCGTTCTTGGGCGAGAGGAGGTTGAGGTTGTCCAGCAGGTTCTCCATGACGTTCTCGGAGCCGCGGCGGCCCAGGGCGCCCGCCATCTCCGACAGGCTGGGCAGGGTGGCGGCCATCTTGCCCGCCGCGCCCCCGCCGCCGCCGCCCGGGTACACCAGGTGCTGCACGTCTCCGTCGGCCAGCTCCTCCTGCTGCTCGGGCATGAAGGGCGAGAGGCGGCCGCTCAGCGTGCTGGCGTTGGAGCTGGTGCGCGGGCGGAACGTGGTCCAGGCGTCGAAGTCGTCGTTGCTGTGGGAGTTGGGGCTGCCGGGCCACTTGGAGTACTGGGAGCCGGGGCTGTCCGCGCCGCCCTCCGCCCCGACCCTGCAGGGACACCTGGAGGAGCGGACAGGGGGGGTTACGATAAACGATAAACACATGGTGCACATACAGCCATGCCACGTAGATGTATGGCAATTAGGACAGAACTGATACTGAGGCAGGCAGTGTGGTATAATGGTTAGGGAGCTGGGCTTGTAATGTTAAGGTTGCAGGTTCAATCCCCAGGTGGGACACTGCCGTTGTACCCTTGAGCAAGGTACTTAACCTGAATTGCTTCAGTTAATATCCAGCTGTATAAATGGATTGTAAAGAAATGTAAATTGTAGGAAGGTGCCAGATCCCAGAAGTTAGTATGTGAGATCTGATTGGTTCTAACTGCAACCCCCAATTAGAGCACGTCTCTGGATTTTGGGCCGGCGGGCTATTCTCATATCAGAGTGTCAGCTTGGTCAGGCTCATAGTGCTGTACGGTTATGAGCAGCCTGGTCAGGCTCATAGTACTGTAAGGTTATTAGCAGCCTGGTCAGGCTCATAGTACTGTAAGGTTATGAGCAGCCTGGTCAGGCTCATAGTACTGTAAGGTTATGAGCAGCCTGGTCAGGCTCATAGTACTGTAAGGTTATGAGCAGCCTGGTCAGGCTCATAGTACTGTAAGGTTATGAGCAGCCTGGTTAGGCTCATAGTGCTGTAAGGTTATGAGCAGCCTGGTTAGGCTCATAGTGCTGTACGGTTATGAGCAGCCTGGTTAGGCTCATAGTGCTGTACGGTTATGAGCAGCCTGGTCAGGCTCATAGTACTGTAAGGTTATAAGCAGCCTGGTTAGGCTCATAGTGCTGTACGGTTATGAGCAGCCTGGTCAGGCTCATAGTACTGTAAGGTTATGAGCAGCCTGGTCAGGCTCATAGTACTGTAAGGTTATGAGCAGCTTGGTCAGGCTCATAGTACCGTAAGGTTATGAGCAGCCTGGTCAGGCTCATAGTACTGTAAGGTTATGAGCAGCCTGGTCAGGCTCATAGTACTGTAAGGTTATGAGCAGCCTGGTCAGGCTCATAGTACACTTTGGCCAATTTTGAGAAATAAACATTTTTGTTTCTTTTAAATTGGTGGAGTAGTTTTTTTGCACGAAAAAACGCACATTTTAATACATAAATCCCGAAGAATAATAGTGTAAAAGTAAAACTGCAAACATCTAACCATTCATCAGAACAATAATACCCACCGTGAAAAATACGGTTTATAAAAAAAAACAAGTTACCCTTGGCCCGGTGTTTTTTTAAACGGGGGTCGCGCGGAATCTACCTTTTTCTTGGCAGCCCGGCCGCGGCTCTTGGCAAACTTGCTGTTGTTGTCCATGGAGGCGGCGCGGCGGCGGGGGGACTTCCCGCTCTTCCCCCCCTCCGGGTTCAGCATCCACCAGGAGCTCTTCCCCGTCCCCTCGTTCTGCACACGGATGAAGCGGCTGTGCAGCGACAGGTTGTGTCTGATGGAGTTCTGAGAGAGAGAGGGGGTGGAGGGGAGGCAGGACGTCAAGTCACGGTACGGTATGTGGAGGTAGACATTTTGTATTAAGTTGGAATGCTAGAGAACATCCACAGGTGACACGCAGACACTAATTAACTCAGTGGGACGCTGCAGTTCGGGGTGGCCAGGCAAACAAAGGCTTTTCGCGCCACAACTTCAAAGGAACATCTGTTCTTTTGTGATGTTTCCCCCATGGCAGGAAACCTCCTTCCCATTGGTTTAAGACCCTTGGAGGGCTGTTCTAACAACCTGTTATATCTTCATGTTGGTCCATAGCTCCAATTACCTGTAAGTTAACGCCCTGTTACCTCCCCCTTGTGACTGTTCCCTCCCCTTCCGTTGTGTTGGATATAAACATCCATTTGAATTAGAAGGCGGGAGATTTGCTGTCCTGCGTGACACGGGTCCCCGTGCAGCTGTTCGTAATTAAAGCTTTAATACTGTTTAAAGAAATTCTCTCTGATCCTACTGAGTTTTAATTTCCATGACAGGTATGACACAGGGGAGGGGGGGTCGGCGTGTTTGATTTCAAGCCCGCATCGGCCTTAAAACGCACCGCTGCATATAACTTATCGTCTTGTCACGTTTAATTACCGTAAAGGCATTTGACTGATCAGACCGTCCCATGTTTCTAAGAATATTTTCTTAAACATTCTTTTTAAAAACCTGTCTTGTTTTAATGCTGAGTCATTATTGGCCCTCTACAATGATACAACCAATCAGCTGCCTTGCACTGACAAGAAAACAGAGAGGGACTTGTGCTTGTGCTCCCCTGCTCTTACATAATGCTACTGGCTATAGCACTGCTTTTTTTCTGACTGCATGTTCTCTTCTCTGCCTCGGCCTCTGACCTAGATCCTGCGAGAAGTGTGAGCTGCCCCCATCAACCCTCACCCCCACGACAACCCCAGTTCCTGGATCTGGACCCTCTCCGCGTGGTTTAGCCCCCCCCTGCTGACTACCTAAATCAGAAGGCGCAAAGTCATTCAGCCCTGAGTCACCTTGGACTGACCATGATATGGTCTTTTTTGGACATACCCTGTGCCGGCCAGAAGAGGATGGGCTCCCCCTTTTTAGTCTGGTTCCTCCCAAGGTTTCTCCCTACCAAGGGAGTTTTTCCTTGCCACTGTTGCCTTTAGGCTTGCTTTTGGGGGGGTCTAGGCCTGGGTTCCCCCTTTGTTAAGCGTTTTGTGACAATTCAATTATAAAAAGCGCTATACAAATAAATTCAATTTGAGGGACGATACCAAAATATCAGGGGGGGAGGTAGGACGTCACGGTAAGGTATGGCACAGGGGGGGTAGAGCATGGCATTGGACAACGCTTAGGTTGTGGGTTCAATTCCCACTGAAATTGGGACATATACTGAAAAATGTATGCATTCACTACTGTAAGTCGCTTTGGATAAAAGCGTCTGCTAAATGGCATATATTGTTTTAACTTATTGTCATGTTTAATTACCGTAAAGGCGTTTGACTGATCAGACCATCCCAGCTTTCATTGGCCCTCTACAATGATACAACCAATCAGGTGCCTTGCACTGACAAGAAAACAGCAGAGAGGGACAATACTAAAAGCCCCCCCCCACCACAATGATTTGTAGATATAAAACGCCCCCTTTCATAATGTCCCCCCCACAATATTTAACATAAGAACATAAGAATACATAATGATGAGAACGGCCGTTCGGCCCATCTAGGCTCATCATGTCCTAATCTAAAGAGTATCTAGTACTGCATCTAGCCTGGCCTTGAATAGCCCAAGCGTTTCTGCCTCTACTACCCGACCTGGCAAGCTGTTCCAGGCATTGACAACTCTCTGTGTAAAGAAAAAAACGTCCTAATATCTGTGCGGAATTTGCCTTTAGATGTGGTCGGGCCCTTACTTACAGTAGCTACAAAATACAGTGTGACTTTGAGGGTCCAACTGACTAACATTGCACAGGATGGCATTTCGTATCAGCACAATCAATCTGGGTCGCTAGACTGCGAGACTGGCTAGGTGAGAGGTGTCTAACAGCAGTTTCCTGGCTTGGCTTGTCTTCCACTCAAAACTCAAAACTTTGACTCAAAACCCACCTTTTCAGACTCCGCTACCACTGAATTCTGTACATCTACATTACATTACAGGCATTTAGCAGACGCTCTTATCCAGAGCGACCTACAGTTTATAATCCATTTATACAGCTGGATATTAACTGAAGCAATTCAGGTTAAGTACCTTGCTCAAGGGTACAACGGCAGTGTCCCACCTGGGGATTGAACCTGCAACCTTAACGTTACAAGCCCAGTTCCCTAAACATCTAGCCAACTGTCATCACCACTGCCTACTTGTTCAATACTTTTTGCATATGTATCCTTGCTTACTCCTTGTGGAGAAGTTTAGGAAATGTACTAACCTTTTCCTTCCCAGTGTTACAGGTATGGTATGCAGTTGCCTGCAACGATGTCTATCGCTGTATTACTGCACTGATCTCTTGCGCGAACTATGATTGTTCCTACCATGTATTAATGCACATCTTGTAAGTCGCTCTGGATAAGAGCGTCTGCTAAATGCTTAAAATGAAATGTAAAATGCACTCATGAACATTCTATCTTGTATAAAACAAATGAGCAAAATGGTTAAAGAGTCAGACTCAGGTATGACTCAGAGTTCAAGTTCAAAGGCTTATCGACAAACTGATAAAAAAGTTTGGTAGGTGTAGTTTAAAAGCTGTAGGAGTTAGGCTAGTGTTTCATTTGTGTAGGAAATCATAATGAAAGCAGTGAAAAGATCCTGTCAGATTATGTGCTTATTTCACACACACACACACACACACACACACACACACACACACACACACACACACACACACACACACAGACTAACTACGGTTTAAAATGTGCATATATTTGTAATTCCCATTGTATTTTACCGCTGCAACGTAATTTTAACATATTTTCGACATCCTGCAACACAATGCAAGTCTTCAAAATTTTTTATAAAAAAAAAAAAAAGATGGAATAGACTATGGGACAATCGCCCAATATATGTATCGAAACCATGCTGTTCCAACAATGGCACAGACTCAGCGCAGGGATTCCTGAACAAAATCAGAATCTTACTTAAGCTGGCACAGGAGAAAAGGGGTGGGTGCTGTGTGAGGGCATCTGAGGCCACGCACTCCTGACGTTGCCAACAATAAAAAAAACACAATTTCCTCAAGCAGGAAAACGTTTGTGGAGTGTGTTACATAAACACGCACACAGGGAGTAACACACACACACAGGGGGGGATAAATGGTGGAGACGTGGCCTATTGAGCTTTGGAGAGGGGAAAAAAGCAATTTGTCTTTTTTAAAATGTATTTACAAAGGAGACGTTTGAGCACAATCAAAATAAACAACTCAGGCACACAATATGCTGAACGTATATACACACACATCCCCCTGCTAATGATATTTTGTCTGCCCGGTCTTTTCCACTCACACCCTTACGAGACTTCTCTTGGCAAATGTGCAGACAACTAGGGAAGGGGGGGGGGTTAGGGTTGAGAGTGGTTTTCTTGCAATATTTTTGCCAAGTATCTGGCAAGTCGCACACAATACTATTAATGGTGCACTTGTAAGTTCCAATGCATGAGCGAATGATACTTTATGTACTTCGTCTGTTCACCGCAATGCTTCACACAGGGACTGGCTCAAATTAACCGACTACCCGTAATGGAAGCTGATCAAACCTGAGGCCATAGAGGTGTCCTTTGAGAATCATGTCATTGTATCAATTAGCCAGAAATAAATCTGGAAGGTAAAAAAAGGGAAAACATATTTTTTTAAAATCAAAAACAGACATAACAAAGAGAGCGCAGGGACTTGTGTGCGTCACTAAAGAAATCAATTCAAGATTCAACCGAGTTGAATCACCGCACCAGTGACCAAAATGAGAGTTGGAGGAGAAGTCTGCGGCGCTAAAGCCACCGAGTAGCGCAAGACACCGTACGGTGATAGCGACGAGATGGTCAAGTTCCCAGGAGGCAAAAGGAACCCGAGAAAGAGAAAAAGGAACCTAGAACTATGCATCGACGACAGACGACCTCGTGGTAATGCTGTCACCCATATTATGAGAACCTAGCTTTGCTAGAGGAGTTCTGTCAGGCCTGGGCCCTGTCAGAGTTCTGTAAGAAGTGGGCCCTCCAACAACCTTCTGATACACAGCTTGGAAATACATAGGCTAAAGACCCATTCGAAAGTACTGTAGGCATTTGGTAGGTGACTGTGTTATTGGGTAAATTCTGCATAAAATGGTTCAAAACTGAAATCTGTGAAAATGTAGGCGAGCCTGCCGAATTTTATAGCCACGTTCACAAGAACAACATCAAGGAAAGAGCAAATCTATACACGTTGTTATGTTATATATAAATTCCTTTGACTTCTTTGTCTCAAACAGGTTTGAATTAGTGGTATATTGAGCATTAAACCCCAATTCTTTCCTCTTATTCTTTCCCCTTTGGTGGCTATGAATATGAACCAGATGAGTCTTCTTCGGTTTTCCATGACAAAGGGGTACGGACTAAAAATGTTCTAGGTTGAGCTGCTGTGTGTTTGGGGGTAATGCTCTGAGGCCAATAGGGCTGTAACGGTACACAAGTATCATGGTTCGGTGCGTACCTCGGTGTTGAAGTCACGGTTCGCTACATTTTCGGTACAGCGGGGGGAAAAAAGAAATGCAAAACGTAAAACTGCTTTTCATTTATTATGAACTTTGTAAACAGTGGCCGTAATTTAATGAACAAAGTAAGGCACATATGTTTCTTACTCAAATGAAAGAAAAAAATGTCCGTCAATACTGCTGCAACCCCACACCAAAAAAAGTTCCGCCGGTGCGTCAGTGGTTGAAGCAAGATTGCATTCATTCGGTTCACAGCCTCCACTGAACAGAAAGTCCTGTATCGAACGGTTCGGTACGAATACGTGTACCGTTACACCCCTGGATGCCAACTGTGACAACACAAAGTGTGCTTTACCGCCACTGTCTGGGTAACAGCGCTAAAACACCATCCTTTTAAAGATCCCTTATCAACGAGGATAAAACGGCGCAGGTGTTCGCGTGTGAGTGCACGCGATTCATTTCTACAACTGGGTCATCCATAAATTCGCCCTAATCCCCCCTCACAATAACGCTCGAACGCAAGCTTCCTGTTCAACACCCAGTGCAACCTCCGTGACCCTTTCACGACCCTCAACAGGTTCCACCCTAACCCTCTGTGGCATCAAAAAGGGAGGGAAATAAAAGCGAGAACAAAGGAAGTATTCTTAAAATTGTACCTCGCACACACACAGACACACACTCACACACACACACACACACACACACACACACACAATGTTGCTTCAAGAAACTGTGGGAGGAAATGTTTTCTATCTTCTAACTTAGCATGGAGGGACGAGGGAAAAAACAACCTCAACAAAAGAATGCCTTTCTGCTCTGTGAGTGTTTCGGCGCTTCCTGGCACGGTAACAGAGCACCTTAACAACCCCAAGGTTTCCCTCCAAAACAGCGGAACCAAAACAGCCCATCGACTCCTTCAGCCACTTCTCCACACAGCGTGGCACCCTGAGCTGATTAAAGACGGTAGAGTTTCCAAACACAATGTCCCACAAACAGAGAAAACGAGACAAAAACAAATACTTCCCCCAGAATCTCACAAAAAACAGATCAACACATCATTTTTTTCCCCCTATGATAAGAAAACACATACGTTGATATACAGCCAACTGCCCAAATATAGGAAACACCGACATGAAGCGTCTTAATAGGGCGTTGGGCCACATCGAGCTGCCAGAAGAGCTTGATGTGTGCAATCTGGTTCAGAGTTGCTCCTCTGTTTTACCTTGCACCTTGAGCCAATGCACAGACGTCACGGTCGAGGAGTGTGCACTTTCGATCGCGGTTGCCCCTAGTTGATGGTGTCCTTCCCACAGACTTCCATGCCAACATCACTTTAGCCACTGTTAAACACTGTGAAACATCAACAAGTTTAGCAGTCTTCGTCACCGAAGCTCTTGCCAAACGTGCCCCAACAATCACCCCTCTTTCAAAGTCACTGAGATCTCTTTTCTAGGCATGGCAGCCGAAATAATGGGCAACTGGGCCTGCCCAGAATTTCTATACATGACCCTAAGCATTATGGGATGTTAATTGTTTAATTAACCAAGAAACCACACCTGTGTGGATGCACCTGCGTTCAATATACTTTGTACCCCTCATTCACTCAAGTGTTTCCTTTATTTTGGCCGTTGATGTTTCACAATAAACATCCATAGAAATACTTCATCACTATGTACTACAGCCTGGGTTGAACTGTGGATTGAATTCAGAAATGTGGAAAATCTGAAAAAACCCACCCATTGTTGAAGAGGATGCCAGCTACAATTCAAAAGAAATGTGTCACGGCCCATTTGACGGTGGCACGTACGCATGTGCAAGTTCGTGAGTCTGAGTGCAAGAGCAGTGAGTGTGCGTTTATCTCCCCTCTCCTCTCCTCCCACGGTCCCCTCTCTCCCGTCTGTCTCATACATGTACCGTTGTCCTAGAAACGGAAACATCCTACACTAATCCACTAATGTACCATTCATGCCCATTACTTTCAAGACACCTGATGAACCAGGTTGTTCGTTTGCTTTTTTTTTTTTTCTAAATGTTTTTTTTTTTTTTTTTTTTGTGCGTTGTTGTTTGGGAGTTGGGGAGAGAACACTATGTGCTGTTCCCTACATATCCGTCTTTGGCTTCGCCGGGCTGTATGGAGGACAGAGCTCCGGGCACTCAGAAGAGCGAGAGCACCAGCCACACTGGAGCTCAGGCAGTGGACGCGCACGCAGGGCCTCAGTAAAAAACCGCACGGAACGGAAAGCCACAGTTCTTCAGCTGGTAAACATAAACATTAAATGTCTTAATTACTAGGTTCTGATTCATCGTGCTATTTTTTAGCTAAATTTGACAGTGATTACCGTTGCCTGAAACTTTCGTTTGGGGCATTGGGGGTATATGACAGTTTACTGTCATCGGGATAAAGATGAGTGACCCCCCCGAGGCACAATCAAATCAAAGTGCTCCTCTTCCTTTTTCTCCCTCTCCCTGCTTTTCACTCCGGGTTAGTTCTGAGAGCGAGTCCCGAGCGGGGGCAATCGGACCAAGCAGGTTCCCTACAGCCCAACAGGAAAACAGACAGAGCCAGAAACTATGGACGCCGACAAACAGGACGATTAATACAGCACACGGAGGATGAACGGAGCGCTGGATGTTCCAACGCAAGCGGAGATCTGTGAAAAGTAGGCGAGGCTTGAGTACAGCGACCTGTGCGTGACTCACTTCCTCACACATGTGGTCACTTCCACTTCCTCACACTCACTTCCTCTCATCTGTGGTCACTTCCTCACACATGTGGTCACTTCCTCTCATCTGTGGTCACTTCCACTTCCTCACACCTGTGGTCACTTCCTCTAATCTGTGGTCACTTCCTCTCATCTGTGGTCACTTCCACTTCCTCACACATGTGGTCACTTCCTCTAATCTATGGTCACTTCCTCTCATCTGTGGTCACTTCCTCTAATCTGTGGTCACTTCCACTTCCTCACACATGTGGTCACTTCCTCTAATCTGTGGTCACTTCCTCTCATATGTGGTCACTTCCACTTCCTCACACTCACTTCCTCACACCTGTAGTCTCCAACATGCGTTTGGCTGCACACTGTGCGCAGCCCAGCCCTGTGCAGTAAGACCTTCCGGGTCCTTGAGCCAAGGAGTAGACGAAGCTGGGCTGAGACTGAGCTCTTTCTGGAAGCGTTAGGCAAGTCCCCAGGGGAAAGGTGTGGGAGGGGGGAATCATAGCTTAGTAACTTCTTAAGACAATCATCTCCTTTCATTCCCCCTCCCGCCCTAACTCTCAGTGTTATCCCCGTCAGAAGCGTTGCTGTCACACTTTGAGAAGTCGATGAGAAAAAAAAAAAATCCCATCCACCGAAACCAGAGGGGAAAAAAACAATTATCCTCAGTGCACTCTCTGTTCACGCCCCACTTTCTATTTTAGCCAATAGGAGGAGAGCGGGAGACAACCAGCATTTAGGGCAGAACAGAAGTGAATAGACAATGAGTGAAAAAATGTTAATTTGGGAAGAGACAAAACGATGAAAGAGAGAAAGGGGAAAAAAATCCCTTTTGTTTCTCAAAAGCCTCTAATTAAAGAACATTAACGAAAGCCACAGGCTTCCTCCACAAGGATGCCTCCCCCTCCTCCTCCTCCTCCTCCTCCTCCCCTCCCCTCCCCAGAGAGAGAAAGAGAGAGTTGGAGAGGAGAAACAAATCCAAGAAATGACACTCTTCGGGGCCCTGGTCTACTCTTCCGTTCTTCGCAGGACAGCAAAAGCATTGCAGAGCACTTTTACTCTGCTACACTGACGTGTGCTGTACTTTATTTCAGAATAGCTGGCCTGAACTGGAGTGGAATACTCTCTCTGGGTGCAGACCGACCTTGCACAGTCACCACGTACCGTAATTACACCAGGGGACGGCAACGTCAACACCAAACTTCACAGGAAAATTACGTTGGTCTAGACATGATCTACACACAGAAAACCTAACTGTCAACGAAAAAAATTATAAATAAATTGACATTTAAAAAAATAAAGTCAAATAAAAACACACTAACCAGGGAATTTCCCAACAGGCCCAGTGGCTGCTGAGCTCCCCTGACTCAGTGAATCCGTGATGCGCGGAGAACCGCAGAAGAAGACTGCTGCGTGGAGGCGTAATTAAGCGAAGGGCTAACAAAATACACAACAGGGATCGCACAGCTCATTCCTCGCGACGGCCGCGCTAAATATTCCACCTCTGTTTGATGTGTCCGTTTGTCTGCACGTGCACGGGGACTGACGGATGAGACGGATGGACGGTCGCCAGTTCGGTGTGATTGCAAGGACTGCCTACGTAACAAAGTTGCTTCTGCCTGCAGCAAGTTCTCGAACCGAGGATCCTAACACGACCAGAGACACGATTAGCCCGCTGAGCTAAAGACCCGAGTCCCCAGCCAAGGGAACTCATCGTGCTCTTATTTACGTCACATTTTGTAGCGCACGCTCACATGGTAACGCACGTATCAGAGCTCCACCACTACACCCACACCAATAATAAAACAAATTATATAATGTATATGCCATTTAGCAGATGCTTTTATCCAGCGACTTTACAGTTTTATTTTTGTATTATAGTTCTGCCTATATGTCAAGCTTCATGCTCAAGAGCAGCATAACGAGTAGGCCTGTTGTGAAAATGAGGGGAAACGTTCTGTTGGACGATATTATTAAGCCATTTTATGTGCTGCACAAAATGCTGCATTTTGCTCACCACAAAATAATAACGTTTGCACTGCGATTGGGTCCCATGTCAGTGGGATATCCTGTCAATGAAGGGAGCCACTGGGATTGTCCTCGGAGCCGACCCCAGAGAGCATACATTTTTCAGTATATGTGGTCCCAGTGGGAATCAAACCCACAACCTAAGCGTTGCCAACGCCACGCTCTACCCACTGAGCCACACAGAACCACAGGTGAGTGATGGCGGTGTGGACAGGCGAGAGTGCCCGTGATGAACCGTGACTCCGTTTGCACGTGACGGAGAGCGCCAGCCGCGGCTGGCATCCATTACATTACATTACATTACATTACATTACATTACATTACAGGCATTTGGCAGATGCTCTTATCCAGAGCGACGTACAACAAAGTGTTAACCGTAATCAAGAACAGTTTAGATCCGGGCTCGACGGAGGAAGAGGAGGAAGAAGAGGGGGTGGCCAGGGACTGTGCCACAGTGCACACGGGTACGACACATGCAGCAATCTCCTATGTAGGTCAATTATCCCTCAAAGTAATCGTTTTTACGCCTCGTTAAATGGCCTGGAATTACAAGCTTGCGAAACCTATCGTTTGCTCGCTCTCCGCCAGCCCAACGCATAAACGTTCCACAACCTTCCGATCCGTTCACTCTGACTCAAAGTGCACACAACCGCGCCATAATCACGGCCTCATATTTTCAAGATTCTTACTTAGGTGTTGATGCAGCTCGGTAATTCATGCCCATGGATTTGAGTACACAGATGTAATGACTCATCAAGATGACTCTCTGTGGTCATAAAAGATCACATAATGCTTTTCGAAAAATAGTAGGGTGTTAACCCGGTGTCCTGGCCAAATTCCCAACCAAGACGATATATATATATATAAAAAAACATGTATGGAATTCATTCATTCCCTCCCTCCTCGCCTCTCCACTGTGTATCTGATGTGTAGCGAGCTTGTACTGGCGCGCTATGGCTGCCGTCGCGTTCACCCAGGTGGGTGCTGCACATTGGTGGTGGTTGAGGTGAGTTGCCCCTATCATCGTAAAGTGCTTTGGGTTCCTTGAAAAGCAATACATAAATCCAACTAGGCCTAGGAACAACATTGGGTCATTTAGACTTTCGGGAAGAGGAGAGGTGGCTTAAAAAAAAGGCGCTTTTCATGGGGAATGACTGTGGACGACGCACCCATGCGAGATACAGAACAGAGTGTCAGGTCACGGCAGCCAAAAAGCGCGATGGCCACTGAGTTCATATGAAATGTGGGGCTGGTGTGTTCCTGGTGCTTCGGGTTCTCTTTAGATAGAAAGTAGACATGAAAGGCGGCAGTGTGGTAGGAATGGTTAGGAAACTGGGCTTGTAACGTTAAGGTTGCAGGTTCAATCCCCAGGTGGGACACTGCCGTTGTACCCTTGAGCAAGGTACTTAACCTGAATTGCTTCAGTTAATATTCAGCTGTATAAATGGATTGTAAAGAAATGTAAACTGTATAAGTCGCTCTGGATAAGAGTGTCTGCTAAATGCCTGTAATGTAATGTAATGTAATGTAATGTAATGTAATGAATGAGAGCTCTTCAATCAAACCATACCACACTACGCGACGGAGAGTCTGTGAAAATACACATGAAGGGAGATATCGAATAATGTGAAGAAATACGTTTGATGTCACCCATGGTGCTAATATCTAGGTTATTGCAGCAGGAAAGTGAAACCCCATACCAAGGAAATTTTTATACGCCATTTAGCAGACCCTTTTATCCAAAGCAACTTACAGTAGTGAATACATACATTTTTCAGTATATGTGGCCCCAGTGGGAATGAACCCACAACCTAAGCGTCGTCAGCGCCATGCTCTACCTTCTGAGCCACACAGAACCAACACAGAAATGACTTTGTTTTGATTGTTCTCACTAGACCTTTGAATTGGAACAGAACAGAATTGGGGGTTTTCTGGGGGGTTTGAACGACTGGCTTCTTTAACACAAGTTTTAGATCAATGCCATGCCAACTCAGTTCGACTGAGAACATAAATTATTGATGGAAAAAATCCCCCCTCCCACCCCACCAAGAACCGGGGCACTGCTATCACAGAGCCTTGTTTCTGACGGCCTGCGAAGACCAGAGCCTTTTTTTTTTTTTTTTTGCTAACATGACAGCCAGGAAGTCCACAGGCCTGGGCCAAGAATGAGGAAGTGGCCACATGAAAGAGGACTGACACAAGAAGGCGGGGTTCATTTCCTGTCAGGCAGGAAGAGCGGTCAGGAGGAGGGAAAGAAGAGAAAGAGGGAGGGGGGGAAAGCCATGGAATGTCGGCCGCAGAGTTTACAGCTAGGCCAAGTCTGTCCCCTCTGTCCGCGACTCCCTGGGGGTCGGCTCCGAGGACAATCCCAGTGGCTCCCTTTCATTCACACGACATCCCACTGACACGGGACCCGATCGCAGTGCAAACGTTATTATTTTGCGGCGAGCAAAATGCAGCGTTTCGTGCAGCACACAAAAATGGCTTAATAATATCGAAAAACGTTTCCCCTCATTTTCACAACTACTCGTTGTGCTGCTCTTGAGCATGAAGCTTGACTTAAAGGCAGAACTATAATACAAAAATAAAAGGATTTTCTCCATCTCTAGCCATGTCCTTATAGTCCGGCGTCAACGCTTGTTAGTCAGTTGCAACTAGCTGTGGCAGAGGGGTGCAGACCGGCCCAGGTGGGCGGTAGGGAGGAGCGTGGGACTGGATGAGGCCGTTTTTTTCTGCCCAGCGTAGGCACCGCAGGCATTCTTCTCACTGACCAAATATTTGGCCGTGTCTGTGTGCGTGCCTCTGCTACTGCTGAAGCTGGAAGTGTTCTGATTGGCTGGTTGGTTATGAATATTCATGAGGGGGAGGGGAGGGGGGAATGGTGTGGACAGCACAGCCACAGCCTCTGAGACCGGTGGAGGATGGAAGAGATGCAGGATATCTGAAATGATGTAGGCCAAACAAATGACATGACCTACCCAAACAAACTCATGGCTGCGATTCAAGGAAAGGGGGCTCCTGCCAAGTGTTAAACTCAACGGGGCGTAGACTTATCAATCCAAGTTTTTATATTTTTTTATTTGCTGTCCAGAAATTTAAGATTTATTTTTTTCACTTGGAAGTTGTAGGGTAAAATGTGTAAATGAAGGTGTGAAAAGTCTGATTGAATATGTTTTAACTTCAGGCTGTAAGGCATCAAAAGGTGGAATTTTTGAGATGTATATATATACATAGGGGGTAGACAAAACAATGGAAACACCAACTGAAATATTTTGAAGTAACTAACTCGCAATTAAAAAGGTGTCGATGTTATGTTTCATATTAATATCAAATACAATTTCAATACTAATTAGCAATATGTTCCTTATATAAAAAACTTTTTAAAATCAACAATTTAATGAGTGAGTTTCCAAAGCGACATGAGAGATCTAACAGGGTTTGAAAGAGGTCAAATAGTTTGTGTCCAACTTGCAGGTGTGTCAGTCACAGAAATAGCAAAATTATTGAATGTGTCAATGGTGGAACAGTGTCGAAAATCATGGCGGCATTCGCCAAACAAGGATAAACTGGATCAGAAAGCGGTCGGTCGACAGGGACAGACGGACAATTAACCAACGTTAGTTGCTAAAAACCACAAAACAACCAGCCTCAAAAATGACCACAGAACTGAATCTGCACCTCCGTGACCCAGTCTCAACGAAAACTGTACGCTCTGAGCTTCACAAAGCTGGTATTTGTGGTAGGGCTGCCATCTAAACACCATTGAACCTTTATGGGAAGTTCTGGAACGTAGAATGAGGAGTAGATTTCCTCCGCCTTCATCTCTCAAAGAACTGGAGGCTTTCCTACTTGAAGAGTGGTCAAATATCCCACTAGAAACCGTTCAAAACTTGTATGCCAGCATTCCAATAAGGACTGAAGCAGTTCTGAAGGCAAAGGGCAACTCCTTATGAGTTAATAAATATTCATATATTGTTTGGTGTTTCCATTATTTTTTTCACACATATATATATATATATAAACAATATCCAAGTATGTATCTCCTTATGAAGAACCACAATTTTGAAAATAGGAAAGTTGCTTTAGTCCACAAATATTCTGACACAAAAGCAAACTGTCTGTCTTTCCTATTAGTTTGTAGCAGACGTCTACCAGGGAGGGCACGGATCAGAACCACGGATGACCAGAGCAGCCAAGCTGTGAGACTAACAGCAGCGGTACGGCGCTCCCAGAACTGTCCGAAACGGAGTGCGCCTTCTGAGTGGCGCCTATGCTTGTGCGTATGACCGAGAGAGAAGGAGCGAGAGAGAGAGGGAGGGAGAGGGAGAGGGAGAAAGGGGAAGGAGTGGGAGGGTTCTGGAAGGCTAATGGGAGGAGGGTGCGAAGGAGAGAAGGGAGTGTTTTTTTCCCCCCGCTGAGAGACAGGGTCAACGGGTTTACTGTGAATGATGAACATGGCTTCTCCACAGGCGCGGACAGACAGATGCAAACAGGCCGGGGGGGGGGCGGGCAGGGGGCCTTCAGACGTGACGTTGGCGGGCCGTCTGGCCTGGAGAGACAGAGCGCTGCTCCGTGGGTGTCTCCCCGTTTGAGGGCTGACACCATTAATGAAAGTCTTCTGGAGCGGCAAGTCGAGGCTTGTCACAGCGCCGACTGCCAAGAGACAACAGGCCTTACCCGCGTCTACTCAGGTTTCCTCCACCGAGGGGAGGCAGGGAGAGAGGGAGCAAAAAACAGGCAAGGGAGGGAGGGAGGGAGGAGAGGGAGAGTAAAAGAAGAGAGAAAGAGGCTAGTGAGACAGGAGGAAAGTGTTCATCTCTGGGAACTTCTGCTAGGCCAGCCCTGTTCCTGGCACTCGCTCACTCACTCTTTTGCGATTTTTTTTCCCCTTCGTTGTCATTCCACAGTGTCACTCTCATTTCCTGTCTTCCTCGCTGTTGAAAACACGTGTGCACCTCCGTGTGTTTATCTCTCCCGTTTATCCCCTGCCTGTTTTGTATTCCTGCACCTCTGCTTTGCTACTTTCTACTTTGTCTCTGTCTCTAACTTTTTTTTTTTTTTTTTTTTTTTTTTTTTGCTGTTGTTGAAGTTTTTGCTTTCAGAGTGAAACATGCAAAGCAGGAAATTAGTCACTCTCCTCAAAGTGGAGTCACTGACGCAGTTGGCTCTCCCCCCTGCCTTTAATCGCTGCCGACATCGCTTGCACCTTGACATTTTGAAAAGGTAAAATGAGAAAAAGAGAAACTGTATTTTTTTTTCTTTTTTCCACTCCAATTTCCTGTCTTAAAAACGCTTGTGCGCGCGAAGACGCTTCTGAAAGAGTATCTGTTGGTTGCGTGTGAGCATTTGGGTTTGGGCACGAGTAAAGGTTCTGCTTCTTTGTGTGGCTGTCAATTCCCGCGCCTGTATCTCTGTGTGTGTGTGTGTGTGTGTGTGTGTGTGTGAGAGTGCATGCATGTGGGTTTGTGCATTTCTGTGAGAGAGAGAGAGAGAGTGTGTGTGTGTGTGTGTGTGTACATGCATATGGGTTTGTGCATTTCTGTGAGAGATAGAGTGTGTGTGTGTGTGTGTGTGTGTGTGCATGCATGTCGGTTTGTGCATTTCTGTGAGAGAGAGTGTGTGTGTGTGTGTGTGTGTGTGTGTGTGCATGCATGTGGGTTTGTGCATTTCTGTTAGTGAGAGAGAGAGAGAGTGTGTGTGTTTGTGTGTGTGAGTGTGTGTGTGTGAGTGTGTGTGTGTGTGTGAGAGTGTGTGAGTGTGTGTGTGTGTGTGTGTGTGTGTGTGTGTGTGTGAGTGTGTGTGTGTGAGTGTGTGTGTGTGTGTGTGTGTGTGTGAGAGTGTGTGTGTGTGTGTGAGAGTGTGTGTGTGAGTGTGTGTGTGTGTGTGGGTGTGTGTGTGTGTGTGTGTGTGAGAGTGTGTGTGAGTGTGTGTGTGTGTGCCCTGTTTTGTGCATCTCTGCCTCTGACCTCCACAGATTGCTGAGGTCAAGTGTTGCGGGGCCTGCACAGTGTGCCACAGCCATCACGCTGTGTGTGTGTGAGTGCGTGTGTGTGTGTGTGTGAGAGTGTGTGTGTGTGAGTGTGTGCGTGAGGCCCTCAAAGTGGCTGTGTGTGTGTGTGTGAGTGTTCACGTGCACTGCGTGTGAGAGTGCCCCCGTGTGTGTGTGAGAGGGTGTGTGAACCGCGTGGCGGTGTGCCAGTCTGCACACCTCCACAGATTGCTGAATGTTGCGCCTGCAACAGCCATCACGCAGGCCCCCTCAAAGGGCTCAGTGTTCCATCCCCCCTACCTGGGACCCCCAGTCTGCACACTGACCGCAAAAGCGGGTCCGTCCATCCCCGCCGATCGAATCGAATCAGACGTCAACCGAAAGATCCCAGGGGGACACCTCCGACAATGACCGATGTGTGCAAGCCGAGGTCAAGTCTGAAAGCAGCCCTACGGTAACGGGGGCATTTCTCTCAGATCCCCCCCCCCTGGCGAAGGTCTTTGTGCTCAGCACCTCGCCAGGCCTCGGGGGCACGGTGGTAACGAACGAAACGACGGCTTTTTGACCTCCTGCCCTTCGACCGTTTGACACTCTCCGAGAGGGAGGCGTGCGTTCCTCCCGAAGCGAGCGGCGCTTGGCTAAGACGGCGCTCTGAGACGGTCTCCGGGGGGGCAGGCGCGGCAGCGTGAAACACACAAGGCCCAGGCGGTGGTGCTGCTGCCCTGTTACCGCCGCGGCCGCCCACGGCTAAATGGCACCGGAGCTCCGTCCCCGGCTCGATCCAGGCGGTGTCTCTGGTGAAATACAGTGTCATTGCTAGATAGTAACCCTGTTTTTTCCCCTGAGTTTCAAAGACGAGCTGGTGACCCTAACCCTAACCCTAACCCTAACCCTAAGTGTAAGACGTGTGGAACGAGGGTTGGTCGCTTTCCGTCGTTACTATGGGGGACTCGGTCAAACCTTTGGATAAAAGCGTCCGCTAAATGGCATATACATCAAACCTGGTGAGACCTGGACAAGATAAGCAATAATAGGGTTACTATCTAGCCACGATCTAAATGTAGTCTACGCTCCCTCACCCTTTGCAGTTTGAGTCGGTTCCTTCAGCTGATACTGAAAGAGAAAGAGAAGACCTGGGGCTGTGTGTTTAACAGAGGAGGGGGCAGGGTCGGGGGGCGGCTCAAAGCTGTCATTACAGCCTCGCCGTCTCCGCGAGTCTCCGAGCCCTAAGTACAGCTTCGCTCTCGAGAGACAGCGCTCGTAAAAGCGCGACGCGCTCGTAAACAACGAGACAGCGGCCGTCTCGGTGATTCGGCCGTCTTAGTGGATCTGGCCCCCAGTCAGTGTTTTACGCGCTACAGCAGGGGTGGGCAATCTTACCCTGTGTGGGTCGGTGTGGGTGCAGGCTTTTGTTCCAGCCGAGCAGTAGCTCACCTGATTTGACTAATCAGCTAATCAAAGTCTTCAATCAGGGCTTTGATTAGTGGAATCAGGTGTGTCACTGTTCAGCTGGAACAAAAGCCTGCACCCACACCGGCCCACACAGGGTAAGATTGCCCACCCCTGGGCTAGCCTGTGGGGGAGACCCAGCGCTCAGTCGGACGTCAAAAACATTGGACCCGAGTGAGCGAGACGACGGCGGGCCATGAGAGGGGTGGGCAGAGCGCAGAGAGGAGGAGGAGGAGGAGGAGGAGTGCCTCTCCAAACAGCCGGGCCCTTGACACAGGTGTCCCGACCGTCGCTAGATCAGCGGACTCAAGTGCACGTCGTTTTTTGGGGGGGGGGGCAAGTGTGTTTACGCTGGTTGGGCTGCCTCACGCCTGGCCTGACGGGAGGTTATATTTAGGAGGGCGGTTGGTGCGAGTCCCGCCACCCCTTCACGGTCAACAAAGCTGCGGCTGTGACCCCCATCTGCATCCTGCCTCGGGGGAGGAGGAGGGGGGGCTCTCCTCTGTATCGCCCCCTCCCCACGGCTCCGTCACGGGCCTCCCCCGAGCCCCCAACCCCGCCCCCCCCCCACCCCACACTGCTCCTTTTAGCTTCGCTGCCAGACTTACCCGCCTACCTGCAAAATGCGCCCGTTTCATTTCAATAAAAGTGCACACAGTTCTTTGGTCGTCCCTGGGGGGGGGGGGGGGTGCACATGCAAATGAAAGCTTGCATTCAGTGTGATCCGGAGAGCGAAATGAGTCAGGCTGGAACCACCGAGACTGCCGCTAGTGAGTGAAAGCGAGGCCGAGTGCTCAAGAGTTGCTACTTGCACTTGCTGCTTGGAAGAGAGAACGCAGCTCGCTCGGCAGCTTGTTGCCTGCTCTGGAAAGGCTTCTAAACTCATTTTTCAGAGGCCTAGTGACAGAGAGGCCTAGTCTGAAAATGCCAGTTTGAGTGTATTGTAAAAAATAATAATAATAATAATAAAAAATTAAAAAATTAAATCTTTAAAAATGTGATATGGGGCTCCTGCAGACCTGGGTCAAATTTTTTGAAATACTTTAACCTTTTAGACGGCGGGTAAATTCCTGCACGCTACTGACAAGTCCGTCTTGTATCACTGTCTGTTTTGTATGCATGCAGAATCAGTACAGGGAAGTGGGGCACTTGTTTTCCGATTTGACGTTGGGAGTGGGACAGGAATCAGGTCCCAGTCAGCAAACATGGATCCCGATTGCGAACGAACCCCACAGAAGACGCATGAGCTCAATTCGTTTTGGAAGGACGAGAAATCCCTAAAGGAAACATGGAAACACGATCGCACACTTTTGCTCTTGGTAACATGTTTCCTTGAGTGTTTTAAAATGTTACCGGAATCTAAAAAGTGAAAAGCGTTTCAAACAGGCGTTTGGCCCAGGGTTCGGCTCCTGGATGGCTCAGTGAGTAAAGGCTGTTGCCACGAGCAATTAAAGGACGTACACATGGGCCCAGGGCTAACGGTCTGGGATCAGTATGTGGGTCAGAGGGTCCGACGCGGTTCAGTCTCTTAGGATCGTCTGAAAACAGAAAGGTCCCCCCCGCCCTGCTCCCACTCCCACGACTGGGTCTCTGGCACAGCTGCTGCTGCTGCCGCTGTGTGACGAGTGAAGCTTGGTGCTCTCTCCGACCGCCGAGAAGGCCGGTGTGAATAAACACGACGCCGCCGGCCAGGTGCGCTCTGCGTGAGGGGGACGGGCCGGGCCGCTCAGTGGACTGTGACATGTGTCAACACCGCGCAGGCAGAGCGGCTAGACTCACAGTCCTACTCTGCTCCCACTCTCTCCATCTCTCTCTGTCTCTCCATCTCTCTCTCTATCCCCCTCTATCCCTCTCTCTCTCTCTCTCTCCCTGCCTCTCTCTCTATTCCCCTCTATCCATTTCTCTCTCCATCCCCCTCTCTCCATCTCTCTCTCTCTCTCTCTCTCTCTCTATCCCCCTCTATCCATCTCTCTCCATTTCTCTCTCTCTCTCTCTCTCTCTCCACCTCTCTCCACCTCTCTCCATTTCTCTCTCTCTCTCCACCTCTCTCTCCATCCCACTCTCTCCATCTCTCTCTCTCCACCTCTCTCCACCTATCTCTTCATCCCCCTCTCTCCACCTCTCTCCATCTCTCTCCATCTCTCTCTTTCTTTGAACTAGACATTGTAGAAATAGTAAAGAATGTAAAAAGCATGCAAAACAGATGCAATCAAGTATGCAATCAAGCATGGGTGAATAGATAGAAAAAACTAGAAATGGATGAATGGATGAATGGATGAATGAACGAATGAGGGAACAAGTTAACGATTAGATCAAATCAAAGTTACGAAAATGATCCATTAATTAAAGAACATCAAAACAACACGGTTGTTTGATCCCCGCACTACGGCAGTACCAAAACGCACCGGCGTTCCGCAGGACGACGCAGGGTTTCGGTCGCCAAGGCAACTCCTCTGATGGATCGGGCGCACATGCAGTCTGCCTGCGCCAGCCGCTCGCATCTCTCCGGCACTGTCTGTTGGCTGCGTGGCGCAGCAGACGGGTTGCAGACGGAACAGCGGCGACGGCCGGCTGGCTGGCTGGCTGGCTGGCTGCACGCATCGCATTTTTGGAGAACGTGCGCGACTAACTTACGGAGAGGATGCTGAGTCACGACAAGCTTCCCGTTACAATCTGCAATTCCTGCTGCAATTTTCTTTTCTTTTTTTCTACTGTCCCCATTTTCTCCCTATTTTTCAGTTGCCAATTATACCCTCTCTTTTTCATGTCAATTACCCACAACCGCGTATGAGAGGTCGCTGCCGTAGAGTCCTGAGACCAGTAGTGGGCGCTGTACCGCCTCCTGCCACGGTCACCGTAACCCACTCATATATCCAGCGAGCTAGTATCGGCTTCCCTCCCCACTCCCTGGCGCAACCTAGGTGGAATCAATCCTCGGTCGCAGGCCGGGCCCTTGACAGAGGTGTCCCGACCGTTGCTCAATCAGCGGACTCAAGTGCACATCGTTTTTTTTGGGGGGGCAAGTGTGTTTACGCTTGTTGGGCTGCCTCATGCGTGGCCCGACGGGAGGTTATATTTAGGAGGGGGGCGGTTGGTGCAAGTCCCGCCACCCCTTCACGGTCAACAAAGCTGCGGCTGTGACCCCCATCTGCATCCTGCCTCGGGGGGGCTCTCCTCTGTATCGCCCCCCCACGGCTCCGTCACGGGCCTCCCGAGCCCCCAACCCCCCCCCCACACTGCTCCTTTTAGCTTCGCTGCCAGACTTACCCGCCTACCTGCCTACCAGCCAGCAGTGGGCGGTGTTGAAGATTCTTACCGCTACACCACCTGGCAGGCCCCTCTGCTGCAACTTTCGAGCCTGAACACAGATTGGCTGGAGGCCTGTGCACATTCTCCAATGTGCCACAGAGACACTGATCAAAATGGAGGAAACTGGGGGGGGGGGGGGGGGTTAAGTAGAGATGAGTAGTGAATCGAGTAGCGAATCGAGATGGAAGAGAACCTGTCATCAGCCACTTAAATTTGGTTCATGGGCTGATATTATTTTTTGTTTTTATATTTTAGCCTATTGTGATTGTTGTCCTTTTACTGTAGTACTGCTGAGGGCTGGGGGGAACGATATTTCGGTTTTTTTATGCACGCAAGTGTACAAAGACAACGACAAATAAAGAAATCTTGATAAACAATTGATTATTATTATCATCTGATAATAATTGGCAGGCGGAAACACTCTTGCACGATATGTAAATGGCCCAGTTTTCTGGTCGACAGGATTTTTGAGCGGGAGGGCGTGGGTTACAAAACGAGAGCACAAAAAACCAAAAAGAGAGACAGGTGAGAAAATTCGCATAGATAAGCTCACAATGACAGATTCAATGGGCTAACCGCTTCCTGCCGCACACTTCCTGTGCCTCTTTTTTATTTCACCCCCACCCCCGTTTAGCTCTTCACACCAGGCTATAACTGAGAGCGAGAGCGAGAGTGAGAGTGAGTCAAACAGAGAGACCGGCAGGCGGGCGGGAGAGAGAGGGAGGGACAGAGAGAGAGAGAGAGAGAGAGAGAGAGGGGAGGGAGAGAGGGAGGAGCGCGTGGGCGTAGATGAGCATCTATGCAGCATCAGCAGACCAGCTGGAGCCATACCACTGAGACGGGCCTGGGCGAGCGAGGCTGGGTGCTGTGAGGGAGAGAGAGAGAGAGAGAGGGGGGTCCTTCCGGGGGTCTGGTGCCTGTGTGCTGCCACTACACTCAGCTGTGCGGTGGGGGGTGCTGCTGACTGCCCCTTCTCCCTGACGTCTGCGGGGGCCGACGGCATCGGTAACTAACCGTAAACCCCATCCCATCTCATCTCATCGCGGGGAGAAGGCCGCTGAAGCAGCGCCGAGCTTCCACACCCAGGGCGTCGACAGGGGAGTCAGAGACGAGTCGCTCGCGTGGCGTGCGAGAGCACTTCCTGCGCAGGGCCTCTGACGCGGCCGACCACAGCACCGCAGATGTGCCTTCGCCTTCGCCTGGGCGATCTTCCGCATGAGACTCAAAACCCACCTTTTCAGACTCCGCTACCACTGAACTCTGTACATCTAGCTCATTGTCATCACCACCGCCTACTTGCTCAACACTTCTTGTATATGGATCCCTGCTTAAATAAAATAAAAATAATAATGTACTAACCGTGTTTCAGGATTGGTACGCAGCTGCCTACAACAGCGTCTATCGCTATATTACTGCACTGATCTCTCGCGCGAACTATGATTGTTCCTACCATGCATTAATGCACATCTTGTAAGTCGCTCTGGATATGAGCGTCTGCTGAATGCTTAAAATGTCAAATGTAGACTCGGTCACCCTTAGTCAGACTGTGACCAACTGCACAAAGGGCTTAGCGCTGGCCACACACAGAGAATGTGTTGCACTCCAGCGTCATCCAGAACAAAATGCTGCCTGGCTTTTGACAAGCTGTGAATTGTCTGATCAACCAAGCAGATGCATGCAGGGAATCCAGGGCCCAGCGGGCGCAGAGACACATACTGACACCCCCTCCCCTCCCCTCCCCTCCCCTCATGTTCCCCTCCAAGGCCATGGGAGGGTGGGTTCCGCCAGTGCAACCTATGGAGCCACCTGGGACCCCACCTGCCACCTGCCAGCTGCCACCTGCCTCATAGCAACGATAGCAGTAGAATCAAAAAAAGTCATTTCCAAACCTCCGGTCTAATAAAGGCTTCATATACAGGTGTTTCAAAGGAGATAATTCTCGCCACCGTTCCTTTCTCTACGGCAAAATGTTCAAGCACCAGCTGGTCTTGTCTGCCCTGCTTTAATATATGTCATTTAGCAGATGCTTTTATCCAAAGCGACTCACAGTAGCGAATGCATACATTTTTCAGCGTATGTGGTCCCAGGGGGAATTGAACCCACGACCTAAGCGTTGCCGACGCAGTGCTCTACCCACTGAGCCGCACAGAACCACTAGTGCTTTATGGACACAAACACCTTTTATGCGGACGGTGGACAGTTTAAGCAAACCCGCCTTTAGAGAAATGTAAAGAGAGGTTAAAGATCGACACGGAAGGCCGGTGGGAGCCAATGCTAACCCTGCTGCCTGTCTGCTTCCTATTATTTGCTCTTTGGTGAGTTATCTGAGTGGTCAGTGGTGAGTGATATTAATTTCCCTACTCTTCAAAAGGTCGATTAATAAATTGCTCGTAAGGAACACAGTAAAAGCACAGACCTAGATGCCCCCTTTTGAAAAGTCTAAAGTCAAAGGGCCCTATTCATAAAGGATCAACTCAGTTTAAAATCCTCATAAACATATTATCTGTGCCTAAACGAGGTACATCTCAACTAAATGGAAACCGAACATCTAATGTTATCTTGATCAAGCTGAATTTATATCGAATTTAAGGTTGTCAGTGAGATCTGCCAACTTCTTAGAATTTTTACATATTTTTCTATGAAGCCGTTAAAAAAAGTCCCCATGGCGGCATCAAAGCGCTTTTTACTCAAAACCGGTCCAAAACTACCGCTTATATTTTTCTTCTTTGGGGTGCTTGTCCAAAAAAGCAGATAACTGATGATGAAGTCAGAAATCGGTTCGACAAAAAGGCACAGCCAAAACGTTGAGCTACTTGTTGTGTTTGGCTCTCTGGTGGTTTAAAAAAACAAAACACGGCAAATAAAAAAAATCGTTGAGGATTATCTCGGAGCGCGATCAACTTTCTTCATAGTCAAACATTTTTGCATGTTAATAACAATGTCATAGATATTTTATAAATGCTTCATAAGACTGGGATAGATCGGGTGAGCTAGCCCGAGCACACTGTCTCGTCTCTTTCTCTCCCCACCACCATGAGCGCAGCTCACACAGCGCTGGCCACAGCTGATCACAGACAGGAGCACAAAGGAGACATTTTGCCAGGCGCCAACGCTGACGTCAACTTTCCAATAATTTGATTTGTGAGAACGGACAGCAAGCTCGGTGGAAAGGACGACTGATAAAAATGAAAAAAAACACACGCGCGGTTTTACGGTGTGGTACGGCGTGATGAGAACGCGCCGTCCGGTTTCAGCGTACGTGAGGGGGGGTACCACTGAGCCCCCTGACCCACATCTTCCCAGGGGTATCTACTGCAGGGGACTGAGCTCATTCTCCATCTACATTTACATTGACATTTTAGGCATTTAGCAGACGCTCTTATCCAGAGCGACTTACACAGTTTACATTCCTTTACATAATATACACCATTTAGCAGACGCTTTTATCCAAAGCGACTTACAGTAGTGAATGCATACATTTTCAGTATATGTGGCCCCAGTGGGGATTGAACCCACAACCTAAGCGTTGCCAACGCTGTGCTCTACCAACTGAGCCACAGAGAACTACATACAATCAATTTATACAGCTGGATATTTTACTGAAGCAATTCAGGTTAAGTACCTTGCTCAAGGGTACAACAGCAGTGTTCTACCTGGGAATTGAACCTGCAACCCCTGAGTTACAAGCCCAGTTATAATCTCAGAGTGTTAAACAATGTTACACAGGCCCAGTTATAATCTCAGAGTGTTAAACAATGTTACACAGGCCCTGTTATAATCTCAGAAGAGTTAAAAGCATTAAGCAGGCCCTGTTATTATCTCA